>PVIW01010580.1:0-43289 GCA_004026585.1 Noctilio leporinus
GCCCCTTTGTATGTTATTTGTCTTTTCTCTCTTGATGCTTTTAGGATTCTCTCTTTGTCTTTGAAATTAGCCATTTTAATAATAATGTGCCTTGGTGTTGGTCTGTTTGGGTTGATCCTCATTGGGACCTGCTGTGCTTCCTGAACTGGATTCATGTTTTCACTCATCATGTTAGGGAAATTTTCTATCATGACTTTTTGAACAGGTTTTCCAGTCCTTGTTTCTCTTCTCCTTCTGGTATCCCAGATGTTGTTACATTTCATGTTGTCCTGCAGCTCTCTTAACCCCTCTTCAGTCTTGTTCAGCCTTTTTTAATTCTCTTGTACTGTCTTGGAGTATTTGTCTACATTATCCTCCAAGTTGCTGATCCGGTCCTCTGCTTCCTCTAGCCTACTGTTGATTCCTTCTACTGTATTCTTCAATTCAGAAATTGTATTTTTCATTTCCTCCTGGCACTTATTGATAATTTCCATGTCCTTTTTCATGCTGTTGTAGTTCTCAGTAATTTCCTTGTAACTTCCCTGGAGTTCTTTGTAATTTCCCGGGAGTTCTTTGTAGTTCTCCTGGAGTTGTTTACAGTTTTCTTTGATGTGGCTGAGCTCACTGAGCTTCTCTATCATCATTCTTTTGAGTTCCTTATCTGATATTTCAGGTGCCTCTGTTACATTTTGTGTTCTTTCTGGGGATTCTTCCTTTCCTTTTGGTGATGGACTGATTCTTTTTTTCCCCATTTTGGGTGTCTGTTCTTGCTTTTTATTGATTTATTTTTGTTCTTTCCTTGGGTTAACCTGCTTTGCTTCCTTTCCTTAGTTGAGCACCCTTCTATGATAGGAGATTTGTGGAGTTCAATGTTGCCGTCTCCCAGATTTTCTCCACTTGCTGTTCTTGGTGTATCCTTTATTTGGGCTGTCTGGTTGTATTCTGGGCCTGTGGGCTTTTAGCAGGAACAAAAACAAAAACAAACAAACAAACAAACAAAAAACCCCTAGAACAAAAATCCAAACCAAACCAACCAAACAAACAAAAAAAAAGTGGAAAAGGAAAAAAGAAATAAAAATGATAATAATAATAATAAGAAAGGGTTTAGTTGGCTGTTCACCCTTAATAATCCTTGACTGGTCCAGATGGAGCCTGGACATGAGGGCTTTTAGCAGAGGGAAAAAAAAGGAAAATAAAAAAGGGAGAAAGTCACAAGAGAAAGAGAAATAAATATTAATAAAGAAAAGGTTTAGGTGTCTGTTCACCCTTTATGGTCTCTGTTTGGTCCAGGTGGAGCCAGGACCAGTGGGTTTTATCAGGGAGAAAAGGAAGGAGAAAGAAAGAAAGAGAAAGAAAGAAAGAGAGAAAGAAAAAATAAAAAAAGGGAGATAGTCACAAGACAAAGAGAAATTGATATTAATAAAGAAAGATTTTAGGTGTCTGTTTCCCCTTTATGATTTCTGATTGGTCCAGGTGGAGCCAGAACCTGTGGGCTTTACCAGGAAGAAAAGGAAAATAAAAATTAAAAAATAAAAAAAATAGAGGAAGGAAGAAAAGAATAAAGGGTTTAGGTGGCTGGGGAATGGAGGAATACTTAGGTTGAGGACTGGGAATGTGTTACAGCCACAGAGTGAATAGACTTTAATTCAAGAGTAGGGGAGGGTCTTGGGTATTTAGGTGGATTGAGGTATGGGGGGGATTAAGAATATGTGAGAAGTAACTTTTGCAAAGGATATGTTGGGGATTAATAGTTCATATTGCTCTCAGTATAACTCAGGTGCTTGAGATTAGCAGCAATCCCTTTCCTGAGGCTGCCTCTTTTTCTTGGTCAGGACTTTATAGTCTATAGTCTATATTCTAGCCGGTCTTGGCATGTCGCAGGGCCTCTGATTTTCACATTCAGGGCTGATTCTGAGTGTCCACTCCCAGGTAGGCTAGGCCTTCTGCAGTCTGGCTGAGTTTTAGGGCTGCCTGTATTCTGGAGCCCGCAGGGAGCCCCCTCCCACTCCTGGAGGAGGTTCCTGCCCAGGACGAGCACCCAGCACCCCTGCATGGCAGCCCGCAACTTTGCAGGTCCCTGTGACGACTGGCCCTGCCCCCGCAGTTCTGGGAGGAGGCAGCCCCTGTCTGTCAACACTGTCTGGGGTCCGCCTACACTGTCCCGCCCTTCTGGGGCGGGCACCACTCCTCCAAGCCAACCAGCTCTCCACGGAGTCCTTTACATGCCCTCTGTGGTGAGCCCCTCCCAGGCGTGGGTGGTGCGGTCTTTGTCTCTGGCAATGGCGGGTCAGCTGCCCCGCTATTAGTTCCTGGCTTGCAGGCTCGCCATTTGGAGTTTCCTTGGAGCCTGGGGGCCTGTGTGGTTGCACAGGGCTGGGCCTCTCCCCTCGCAGGGGCTTCTAGCTGCTGTTTCCCCGGTGGCCCAGCAGCACTGTTTTCAGCCTTCTTGCCACCCTGGCTGGTGCACTTCCCTGCTCCCCTGCTCCGGCTTCCTGCAGGACTCTTCTCCTCAGCCTCTGGCCCAGCGAGGAGCCTCCTCTCCCTGTTGCCGGAGTGAGTCTCTCACACAGTCCCTCCCCTGCAAGAGTTCAATTCCGCGTTCCCTACGGTGTTTGCCCTCACTGCCGGCTCTTCACTGTTGAGACTTCCAGTAGCCAGGGAGCTCGGAGATGGCCTCAGTCAAACGCGCCCCTCTGGGCAGAGCTGCTACTGCCCTGAGCCGACCTCGGCCGGCCGGTCAGTTGGGAATGCCTCACCTACTGTCCTGCTGGCCTCCTCTGCCTCTGGGCTGTGCTCCCTTGTGTTCAGATGCTGCCCGCTCCAATTCCTAGAGTCCTGAAGACGTCTCACGCTCCCTATCTTGTCCTCTAGCTGCTTTGGTACTCGAGAACACCATCAGCACTGCTCTTCACTCTGTTGCCATCTCTGAATCTTCATTTTAACAGGGTTTCTAAGAGATTTGTGTGCACACTGATTCTTTTACTTGTAAAAGAAAGTTCATGGGGCCAGATTTCCCTCTGGCTCTTCACTTCCACTCTGCTCATCCATAATCTCCCTGATAGAATCATCTCCAACTTTCCCTCCTCCCCCCTCCACTTAAATTCTGACAGGATGAAATCAAATTTGATAAGCCATTCACATCTTAGTATGAATAAGTTCAGTACATTGTCTTTCCCAATATTATTTGCTGTAACAGAAGAGAATGGACATTGGATAAAGCTAAAGAACCATATGTCTAGAAGTAAAGATTGAAGGGTGGTATTTTGTGTCAGGAAGTTCTTATCATCTCTCAGGACTGAAGTGCTTTCTATGGAGAAGGTCAGTTCTGAGAATTGAATTGTCACAATGGAGTCCTTCAGTTCTTTAAGAGAGGGCTGATGAACCCAAGAAACAACAACAACAACAAAATCAAGATAAAATGGGTGATTCTTGTACAAAAGATTACTGGATTTTCTGTGCTTTTGGAAGATGAGGGCTGTTGGGGGATCAATTTTGCAAGAAAAAAGAGTAGAAATTCAGAGTATTAAGGTATGAATTAGTTTTGCCTCCTGTTGCTTAAAATATAGTCAAAACCTTAAAAGTACACCCAATTATAGACAAACTAAATGCCAAGCTGCTTTAACAGCAGGAGTTAAAATATCTCTTAAGATATGTTTATATTTTACCCTGGCTGGTGTGGCTCAGTGGATTGAGTGCCTGCAAGCTAAAGTGTTGCCAGTTCAATTCCCAGTCAGGGCACATGCCTGGGTTTCTGGACATGTCCTTGGTTTGGGGAGTGCAAGAGGCAACCACCCATCTGATGTTTCTCTCCCTCTCTTCCTTCTCCCTTCCCTTTCTCTAAATGTAAATAAATAACATCTTTAAAAATATGTTTTTATTTCAATGCATACTTATACTCTGATTCTTTGCTGGAAAGAAATAATGTTTCCTATTCTAATAAATGATACAGACAAATGAAAGTTAACAATATAGTCAGATATAATTTGGACTTTGTAGAAATGATGGTACTCCTAGGTAACTATAGGTATGCCATAGTTCTGTTCATGGTCAATGCTTGGCCTCATAGTTCACACTTGACTGCTTTGGGCATAGATGCTGCTTGAAGCCAATCCACGCTAATGAGCCATTTTACTAACTAGTCAGCTCTTAGCCTTGTGTTAGCCCTGGTTGTATTTTTCTTCTCTTTCCCAGTGGTCTTCACTGCTGGGGTGTCTCTATGTCCCAACTCCTGCCTCTCACCCTCTCACAATGAGAGTTGACCTTGAATGAGTTGTGTGAAAGTGGCTATGCTGAAACTTTATTGAGAGAGTGGTATAGGAGCAATGGGTAAATGGGTAAATCAGGTTGAAGGAAAGGAAACCATGTGGGTTTAATAAAAGTGGTTTAATTTAGTCTTGGTATGTTAATAAGAGGGTAAGGAGAATGATTGCACTGGTGACCACAGTAATATACTCTGAGATCCAGGACAGAAGGGGTCCAGTCGATAGATGGACTTACAAAAGCTACTGTTATGGAACTTGCCCAGGTGGCAAATTGAAAGGACCAGGAGCAGCCAGCTCAAAAGGCAATTCAAGGCTGAATTGAGCAGTTCCACAAAGACTGAGCGTGCTGTCAAGGCCCTGCAGTAGAAATGGTATAAATCAGCACAAAGTGAGCCAGACACCATTCTGAAAAGAGAATCAGAAGATAATGTACCAGCCAGGGTCTAAATTTGTGTTGTCAAGGTGACATGGGGCAAGTCAATTTGTGTTTCCCTCTCTTTTGATTAGGTGTTCTACAATGCTATAGAGATAGGTGCTCAAGGCTTCTCTACCTTTGCTTTCTCTGTGAGTGTCTTCTCACCTATGGATGGCTGCTGAGGTCAAGGCTGCTACCTCTGATTCCAGATGTTCTGGGAGAAAGGGAGTTGCTAGTTTATAGCCCTCCTTGTGTGACTGATTATACAACTTCAGTATCACCTGCCTCTCCTTTTCCAGCCCTAAAAATAGCAAAGATGAGTTCACTGATAGCTGAGTCACCTCATGGAAGGAGACGCTCTGTCCCAATATCATTTATTGGGGACTTTGACTTAAATGTGTATTTTTATCTTATTGAAGGCACAGCAATATGAATAATAAGTATATTGCACAGGGGTCTGTTTCTATTATACATACACATATAATTTTTATATATGTGTATAACAACAAAAAGTGATTCTAGTAGAGCTTACAGCAGTTTTGAGAATTGAGTATTGTAACCCCCACTTTACAGATAAGAAAATTGAGGCTCAATGAGATTATGTATTTGTTCAAGGTTTTCAGCTTAGAACTTTGGCTTAGAACTAAAATTGGCTTAGAACTAAAAATTAGATGTTCTGACTCAGACTCATTCTTTTTGTACTGTATGGCATCTACAGCTCTTTCTTATGATAAAAAAAAAAAGGAAAAAATACAAGACTGAGCATCTTGTTTATTCTAGCACCCTCAGCACTGAGTAGGAGTATAAAGACCTAAGATAAGGTAAATGGCATCCAGATGAGGGGATTCAGGGCTTTGGGTTGCCATTTACTTTTGCATCCATAGTAAATTAAACACAAAAACTTGTCATCTATCTCCTTGCTTATCACTTTTTGCTTCAAACAGTTAATCTTGGATTTGGGATACTTTTCAGAATAACCTTGCTAAGAGGAGAAAATGGAAATAGTGTTATGACCTTGGGAGATAAGTGAAAAGGAAGCATAAGGCTTATTATAAATATCGCAGTGTTTATAGCTGGAAAAAGCCAAGTGGATCAGCCCCCTTTCATAAAGAAGTTGTTTGAGTTTTACCTTTAAATGATAACATTTTTTGATCAGCTAATGTGAGAAGTAACACAACAAAGTACTAATCCCCAACTGTTCTGGAGTAAATGAACTTCTGGTTCTTTCCATAGCTATTCATCATTTTAATTGGTTTTGAAGCCAAAAACCTTTGTCAGCATTTGTGATGGGGATCCAGTTTCATAATTCATGAACTATGGAAAAGTGATTACAGCTTTCATTCGGAGGCTGTGCACATACCTTATTAAGTTGCTACAAGGATGGAAAACCAGAATCTACATTATTCACAGAATCACTTTGTGCATAGGGTTGTACCTGTTGAATTTTGAACACTGATCTCTTGGGAGGGAAGTACTTTTCCTTAGACCTTTTGGGGATGACATGTCCTGGATTCACGATGTTCCTTGCCACCCATGTTGCCACCACTGTTCTCAATATTTCTAAGGGCCATGAAAAGTGGAATTCTGGTCCCTTTGCCTTCCCAGTCCATGGCCTTTGCCTCCAACTCCAATAACTTCCTTTCAATTCCATCTCAGCATGTTCCTTGATCTTCTCATAACCCAGAATGGAAACTGTTGAAATCACAAAAGTACACATTTCATTCTCTACCCTTTACTGCATGTTCTCCCATTTCTTTCTTTCTCTAATCACTCAGATGTCTCCATGGGGCCTTCAAATTGCTCATCCACTCCACTTTTCTCTGTGATATCTCTATCTGATTTTGCATTTGTATGCTTCCTATCAACACTGCTCTGTATCCTTAGGTATTTTCAGGGTCAAGTTCTTACTCATCAGCTTCACCCCAAAAGCCACTCATGATTGGTCTACTACCAGTTGCTCTCTGCTCAGGAGTCACCACGCTTTTCTGGAAAGGGCCAGAGGGTAATGTTTTAGGCTATGTGGGCCATAGAGTTTCTGTGACCACTCACTTCTACCTCTGTTGTGGGAAAGTAGCCAACAATAATACATAAACAAATAGGTGTGTCTCTGAGCCCATAAAACCTTATTCATAAACAGCAACAAAAAAATGGCAATAGATGGGCTGTGGTTTGCAAAACCCTGTTCATTGTAAGTTGAAGTGTATCTCCCCCAAAAGATATATTGAAGTAATAAGCTAGGTATGAAAGATATAACCCCAGTGAATTTGACCTTACTTGAAAATAGTATCTTCAAAGAAGTAAACAAGTTAAATGAGGTTATACTAGATTAGGGTAGACCCTAAATTCAATGATTGATGTCCTCAGAGGAAGGTCATATGAAGGAATAGACACAGAGATACACAAGGAAAAGAACACCAGGTGAAGATGGAGACAGAAATTGAAGTGATGGGTCTACAAGCCAAGGAAAGCCAAGGGTTTCCCACAACCACCAGAAACTAGGAGATAAACATGGAACAGATTCTCCTTCAGAGTCTCCAGCTCTACTGATAACTTTGATTTTGGACATATAGCCTCCAAAACTGTAAAAGAATAAATTTCTGTTGCTTTAAGCTACCCAATTTATGGTAATCGGTTATAGAGCTCCTAGGAAATGAATCCAAGGTTCTAGTGTTATCTTTTTTCATTTGCTGCATTGTAGCTTCATCCTCACCTATCTTTCAAGCTGTTGCATCTGTTTGGAATTCTCTCTTCCTTAAATCTGGCTGAACTAAATAAGATAAAATATTATCTCATTTAGGAAAAGCCTTCCCCACATGATATACCTCTATCAGACTCACCTCACTTCTTTATCCCTTCTAGTTCAGTAAAATTGGTTCAAAGATGTGGACTATATCTTTTAGTTGATACCACCATGCACATAGCAGACTTTCAATGCATGTTGAGTAAATAAACTAATTATAAGACAAATGATTATATAAATCATTTAGTAGGCTCCAGTATCATTTGATGTGATGGTGGTAGGAGTTATGAGGTGAACTTGCTCATTTCTGTACATTAACAAAATTAGTAAAATAAGATTTTAATAATGTAATGGAGTGGAACAACCTAAGTATGTTTCCAAGGGTTCCCAAACCTTTAAACATTCACCATTCATTACTTGTGTTTTTGTACATTAAATGTTAATATCCCCAAACCTCTTTAGAAAAAATAAGCTAGCATCATCACACTTTATACCACACTTAGCTATGGTGATGTTGTAGGCAGTCCAATTTGCAGATTTTAATTGCATTTTCCTGTATTACTTTAGAGAAAACAAGTTGAAAATGAAATAAGTTAACACTAGGGAAAAAGAGGGATCTCATAAACTTGATTTAATTGAAACAAGAAAGAAATCATTAGGTGTTCTATAACAGCAAACATTTAGCTTCCATTAAATACTCATTGGACTTAACTGAGCTATGTTCGATTTCTATAGATAAGAAGAAATATTTTAAAATATTTGGCTTTTTGAAGAAAAATCATCAAACATTATGTCTGAGTTGAGATGTAATAGAATTATAAGTTATGATGATATTTATATATATTTTTAGCTTTCTGAAAATATAATCATGTAAATTTACATTTAATGTTCAAGTCTGGAGACTACATATATTTTTTTAAATTTTCAAATGGAAAAACAATCAGATTTCCATTTAAATTTATTTCATTCAGTTAAAATCCCTGTATCTATATATAAATCCTTAAAATTTTTAAAACATACTTTAAATTTTTATTTAAAATAAAATATTTATTTTTAGAAAGGCAAATGGAGAGAGAAACATCAATGTGAGAGAGAAACATTGATCAATCTCTCATATGTACTCTGATTGAGGACCAAATCTACTACCCAGACTCATGCCCTGTCTGACTTGGAATCAAATTGGTGATTCTTTGCTTAGTGGAATGACACCCAACCAACTGAGCCACACTGGTCAGGGATATCTATACGTCTTTATAAAACTTTTAAGATATAAAAACTGATAGGAAAAGGAAAGGAAATGAAGTGTTTTGGTTTGGCTTGACTTAGGGAGTAAAATAAAAATGGGCAAGTGATTTTCTGGACTCATTGGATGGACTCATTCAGAGTCCACATCCTTATGCCAAGCTGGGGATGCCACTAGAATGGATGTCTAGATAAGCTCAGATTACAGTCCATTTACCCCCAGATTTATGTGCATAAGCGAGAATAGTACTCTCATGGAGAAAAGCATTCCCAACCTTAGGGGCAACTGAACTGTTTCTAGTCTCCTTGTACTCTGAACACAGTTATATTTGGAGGGATTAAATAGCAATCAGGTTACCATATTACCTAATAATCCTTAGAGAAAGGAAATCTTAATTTCACACAAAAACATGTATGTGAGTGTAAATGCTGGCTTTACTTATAATTACTCAATTTGGAAGTCATCTAATGTCCCACAAGTAGAGAATGGATATACAGACTGTGGCACATCCACACCGTCGTTCTACACAGCATTCAAAAGGAACAAGTATTGATATACCTAACTTTATACATGAATTACAAATGCATGAAAAAAGCCCTATTAGAAAGGCTATATAGACTGTAGGATTCCAAGTATGTGATGGCATTCTCTAGAGAAGGCAAAACTATAGGGACAGAAAAGATCTGTGGTTGCTAGGAAATAAGGATGGGGGCTGGGGAGGTGTTGATCACAAGGGGCAGCAGAAGAGAAATTTTTTGGATGATGGAGCTATTCATTCTCTTTATTTTGGTGGTGGTTATACAACTTTATGTTTGCCAACCTTATAGAAAAGTGCACCAAAAAGAGTAAATTTTACTTTCTGTAAATAAAGAGTGAATTAAAAAAATATTCACTCTTTAACAAGAGTGATTTTATGTGATATAAATAAAGTCCTCTTATTCTGGTGAAGTATTATAAATTTCTAGTTACAGCTTAGGAATGTACTGCTTTTTTGCTCAAATATCCCCCCACCCCCTCATTCTAAAGAATTATTTCTAATAAAATTGACTACTAGGGGGCCATGAATTCTCTCTTACTTGGTCAGCAAGATGCTGAATTGTTGCCTTCAGTGTTTTTCCTGTTTGTGCATTTCATCACAGAGATAGGCCAAGTTTCCTTCAGGGTCATATTGTTTCAGGTTCAGGAAGAGTTTAACTTCATTTAACAAAAAATATACCTTTGGGGATACAGCCAAATGTGTTTGTTGGAGACTGTCCTATTTCCTGAAGGGCAAGCTGTATAAGACAGGGGTCCTTTGGGATGCCAAAGCAGGATGGCACTCTGTTTCTGAGAGCCCAAAACACATTTTGTAGAATGAGAGCAGAATCCTTTTCCCAGTTCAGCCCAGTTCTGGATTTCTGGTTTTCCCATCCACATCAGTAGCTCATCACTCAAAATTTAGGTTGAAATTTGGCTGGCAATGGAGGCTGCCTTCAGTTCATCTTTATCTCTGGTTAATTACTGTAATTGACACAACACTGTTTTCATCGCTTAGTTTATTAACAGGCAAATGTTCAAGTCAGAAGCTCTCAACTCTCATTAATCTCATTGCTTGAGAAAAATTTTTAAAAAAATCATGTGTTTTTATTTCATTATGGAAGTTTCAAGTCAGCAGTAAAAATAGGGATGTGCTAGCCTTAGCATCACTTTTGTTTTTCAAGGGCATTGGAGAATTTTTGAACATTACAACATTCTCTCTACCTTACTTTTTCTCTTTGAGATCAAAATAGAAGTGAGGCTCTTGGGAGGACTGTAAATTGATTCATTTTTTTCAGAGAATAATTCTTTTTATTAATCCTCACCTGAAAATAGGTTTACTGATTTTAGAGAGAGAGGAAGCAGAGGTGGAGAGAGAGAGGGAGAGAGGGAGAGAGAGAAATACTGATGTGAGCAATATTGATGGGCTGCCTGACTGGGAATTAAGCCCTCAAATCCTGAAACCTTGCTGTATGTGACAATGCTCCAACCAACTAGCCACCTGACCATGGATTCAGAGAATAATTTGATAAAGTTTATCAACATTGAAATTGTACGTATTCCTGGGCACAGAAATGTCAATTCTAGGAATTTATTCTAAAAAGACTATCACACAAGAATGTAAAGATCTATGTTTATAATAGTCTATAATAGCAAAACATTGGGGGAGAATCAAAATGTCAAATTTTAGGGCTTGGTTGAATCAGTTATGGTGTATCCATACAATGGGAGAAAGTATGCTGTTAAATAAAAGAGCAGATTGCATAATATGTTTTACTGTATGATTCCAATTTGGGAAAAACACATGGAAGAATCTACACAAAACTGCTACATCGCCCAAATTGGAAGTGAATAGTATTCATAGAGGAGAGGTAGGAGAGGGGAGAGAAGGGAAATTACAGTTTTAATTTTATCTATACTTTTGTAATGTCTGAATCTGTTTTATGATGAGCAAGCCTCACTTCAATACTAAAAATGCAAATATGGAAAAAGTGATTAATGAAGTTTTAAGAACTTGATAATGATTAAACAATATTCTAGCCCTGGCTGGTGGCACAGTGGATAAGGTGCCAGCCTGCGAACCCAAAGATCACTGGTTCGATTCCCAGGCAGGGCATATAACCAGGTTGCAAGCCAGGTCTCCAGCCAGGTCCATAATTGGAGGCAGGTGAAAGGCAACCATATATTGATGTTTCTCTCTCTCTGCCTCTCTCCCTTCCCCTCTCTCTGAAAAAATAATAACAAGCTTAAAAAAAAAGACAGAAAAAAACAATATTTTTTTAGCCTGCACAGTGATAGCATTTGGGAGTTCCCAAGTGTCTTGACTTCTATTATTTTCTTTTCTTTTAGAAACAACTTAGGGAGGTGGGTGGGGATACATCCTCTGAGAGATGGGGTGGGGGGTGACATGACCAGGTCCCCACTCTCATTCTTCCCACATTCACAGGGTGTTTTCAGTAGTAACAGATTTCTGAATTATCTCTTTTACCAATAGGTTATTTTTAAGATAGCATTTTTATTGAGATATAATTTATCTAAAGTAAAAAATGTGATGTTCAGGGATAGCCTGATGAATTTTGGCAATATACACATCTATGTGACCCCTAGAAATTGTCTTATGTCCTTGTCAGTTAATCTCTATTAATCTGAGTTCATTTACAATAATTTAACTATGCCTTTCTTTCTTTCTTTTTATAACTTAATGTAAAAGGAAACAAAGGATAAGTACTCAGTGTACTTTTTTGTGTGTTTGCCTTCTTTGGCTAACATGCTTTTGAGATTCATCTGTTTTGTTGTATTTACCACTAGTTTGTTCCTTTAGTTATGGAATAGTACTCCATTATATAAATACATTACAGTTTATTAATCCATTCACTTGATGGGCAGTTACATTATTTCCAGTTTTTGCCAATATGAACAAAGCTTCTATGGACATTATTGTTTATGTCTTTAAGATCATTGTTTTTATTTCTCTTAGATAAACACTTAGGAGTAGGATTGCTGATTGTGTGGTAAGGGTGTATGTAACTTTGTAAGAGACTAGGTTGCCGAACATTTTCTCACAGGGATTTCAACCATTAGCAATGAAGGTTTTACCCACTGAAAATACTAATCTTAGGTACATCTGTAGGTATTTTCCTATAAAGCAAAGGTGAAAGGAAACTTTCATTAGTAATAGTAAACATGGTACTGGGCCCTGATCCACTTGAGCCCCTTCCCTTCCAAGAGACACAATGAAAGAGAACGAATGCTGGTCTTTGCCACTGCAGAGTCCAGAAGACTAGTTTCTCAGTCTTTTTTTTTTAATGTATGTGGGTCATGTTTTCTTATCCATTCTGCTACCCTGTATCTTTTTTTTTTTTGCATGTGGCTATCTATTTTTTTTTTTTAATTTTATTGTTGTTGTATTACATCCATCCCCTTTTTGCTCCCCTCTGTCCCCCTCCCCACCCACCCATTCCCCCCAAAGTCAATCCCACCTGTTGTCCATGTCCATGGTTCCTTTATACTAGGTTCTTGTCTAAGCTGCTCCCCTTCTTTGCCTCTGCCTCCCCCCTCCCCCTAACCCCATTCCCCCTGACCACTGAAGGCCTATTCCTTGTATCCATATATTTGGTTCTGTTTTGCTTGTTGTTAGTTTTGCTCATTATTGTCCTGTAATGGGTGAGATCATATGATATTTGTCTTTCACTGACTGGCTTATTTCACTAAGCATAATACTCTCCAGTTTGGTACATTTACACAATGGAATTCTATATAGCAGAAAGAAAGAAGGAACTTGTACATTTTGCAACAACATGGATGGAACTGGAGAGTTTCTCAGTCTTTTTGGCTGATGGTTCCTGGAGCTATGGAGTTTAAGAAATCTCTAGGCCTGAGCATATTTTCACATCCTTTCCACATACCAAGTACCAAAGCACCTTTGCCTCTTTAGGTTCATACAGTAGATATTCATTGTAGTTCACCTGAGAAATTTTCATCTTGTTCTCCTCCATTCTTTCCCTCTATCAATCATGCCTTGACATAAACAGCCATGGGAACTGATGACCTCCTCACTCCCCACGCCCCCCATGCAACCCTTTGCTGCAAGTACTTCCCGGTTCAGCGTTTCTCAGTGCACACTGCTTGTGTCTATGCTTGGAGGCAGGGTGGGGTGGGGTGAGTTTCAAGGGTTGACTCTTTTGCTTTTTATGATTGTCCTGATTGTATGGCAAGTAAGAGTTTCCATTTATGGTGGTAATGTACATTTACCTTTAAATACAGTCCAAGTTAACTTGCTTTTAAGTTAAAATTGTGGATTTTAACTTTATGATTAAGTAAAAATGATTAAATAAATCATAGCACAGTGGGTCACATTTCGAAAAACCGCAGATCTGATCCAATTCCTCACTAGCTATCTGTTTAATCATTTTAATCAAAAGAGGTTTACTAAGCACCCATTGTCACTCAGGATGTAATGAGCCCCAAAATCAATATGGGTTCCTGTTTGAGACTGAACATCAAAGATACTGTTACTAAGTATATTCCTGTCAAAATCTTTGTAATACCTAACTCTCCATGAGGTTCAAAAGAACCTGAGCATCCAATTAATTTTCAGATCAACGCTGCATGTTTTCTGATTAAGCATTGTAAATGTGATTTGGAGCTCTCCATGGGATGGCCTGCATTCCTGCTGATGGTGGAGCGAGGCTTTAGGATTGCTGCTGAATCCTCTTCTGTGTTTCCTGCAGACAAGGCTCCTTCTAGACCCAGCTGCCTGCACTTACAAGGTGCCTAATGAGGCCTGCAGTATTTGACAATATTTTTGTCTGCTCTTTTAAGAGACATTTTGTTTTGTGGATATTGTCTTATTTTAAATGTTCTTGATTGTTTGTTTGCTTTTAAAAGAAAGAGGGAAGTAATATTTAGTGAGCGTCTCCTAAATTTGGGATACTTTACATTTTTTCTTTCTTTTTCCCTTTTAAAAACATAATAGCTCTTTTGTAAATGATCTTTTTTTCTAGAGAAACCCCCTATAGTTCTCCCTATTTCCATTCTCACCCATCCTCATCCATCTCAACAGTGGACAGACCTTTGAAAAATACCAAATCCAAGTGTGTCCCCTGTCCCTGCCTGTGACTTTACCTTTTGTTTCTAGAATAAAATCACAAATCCTATGACTCACAAAGTCCACACAATCACCATCTTCTCTACTTCTTCAGTATCACCTCAGGTTATTTTCTCTCTGGATTGATATGCCCTCACCCTTTTCCCAACATGCACACTGCCTTTTTTTAGATCTTTAAAAAGGTTGAGCATATTCCTGCTTCAGATCCTTTGCACAAGTTGTTTTCTTTGCTGCCAGATACTTGGCTGACTCCTCCTCATCCTAAGGCATCAGAGCAAGTATCTCTTTTCCAGTGTTTCTTCCCTCAACCACATCAAATTCCTCTTGTTAATCACAATTATGAGACTCAGTACTCTTCCATCGTGGCAAAGAACCAGTTGTAAATAAATAATTATTTCTGTTATTATTGACTTCGAGCTATTTTCCTTTCTAGGTAATAATGTCCTTCAAGGTAGAAACTATCTCTGCTTTATTCATCAACTTATCTCTGCCTCCAGGATGCCCCCAGTGATTCTTGCTTCCTGGTGTTTTCATGACCTTGATTTAGAGTCTCTCACAATGAACACAGCTGCCCCATGTAAGCAATAGGATTCTGTAAAAGAGCAGTGGGTGATTTCTGAGGCTAAATCATGAGAGATATTGTAGCTTCCATCTTGTTCCCTCTCTAGGACCAGTTGCTTTAGGAAACATCAGTTGCTATGTCATGAGGATACTCAAGCAGTTCACAAAGACTCATGCAAGGGGAGGTGCAGAGCCCCATGCCAAGAGCCATCTCCACATGAACCATCTTAGAAGTGAATCCTCTAGATCCAGTGGCATCTTCAGATGACTGCAGCTCTGACCAGATTCTTGCTTGCAACCTCAAGAGAGACTTTGAACCAGAACCATCCAGCCAAGGTGCTCCTGAATTCCTGATCCATAGATATTATGTGAGGTAAAAAAAAATTCTTATTTTATGTGTACAAGTTTTGGGAGTAATTTGTTATTCAGCAATATATAACTAATATACCATATTCTTGATATAGTATAAGACTCAATAGTTATTGAATGAATAAATAAAAACATTAACATTTTTCTTTTACATTTGAGGAATGTACAAGCCACAGAGATGGGACAACTCACCCCAAATCACAGTAACTAAATAGTGCGAGCAGAATTGGACTCAGATTCACCTATTGTGTGGTCTTCATCGTTGTTTCTACTATATATTTTTCTTCCTTGGAGATAGAAATCTAGTTGGCCAAAGAATTTTTAATTCAGAACTTTATGTTGATCCCACTGTAGGTAGTGTTACACACTGGGTGCGAAGGTCTCCAAAGTGGGGCCTGCCCATCCCCAGAGGATGTGCAAGATATCTATTGGGGTATGGGGAGAAAATATTATAACTTATGTTTTAGTCTGACTAAAAACAATATTGTATTTATTTTCAATTGTTGTTAAAAAGACATAACAAATTATACCACTTAACCATTTTTTAAAAAAGATTTTATTCATTATTTTTAGAGAGAAGGGCAGGAAGAGAGGAAGGAAGGGAGATAAACCTCAATGTATGGTTGCCCTTCACCTGCCTCCAGCTAGGGACCTGGCTGGAGACCTGGGTTGCAACCCCGTCATTTGCCCTGACTGGGAATAGAACCAGTGACCTTTGGGTTCACAGGCTGGCACCTATCCACTGAGGTGCACCACCCAGGGCCCCTTTTAACCATTTTTAAATGTATAATTCAATAGTATTAAATATATTTACACTGTGGTGCAACCAATATTCAGAAGTTTTTTATCTTGCAAAGCTGAAATGCTATACCCATTCAAGAGTAACTCCTCATTTCCCTATCCCATCCGTCTCCTGGCAACCATTCTCCTTTCTGTCTCTATGAATTTGACTACTCTAGACACCTCATGAAAGTGGAATCATATGATATCTGTCTTTTTATGATTGGCTTATTTTACTCAGCTTAATACCCTGATGGTTTGTTCATTTGTGTTATCACAAGCAACGGGCCTTTCTTCCTTTTTAAGGATGAATGATATTTCATTGTATGTATACGCCATACTTTGTTCATTTGTTTGCTTGTGAATGGATACTTGCTTCCATATTTTGTCTATTGTTATGAAAGCAGGTTATGTATTATAACTTTTAAAATATTTATTTTTATTTTATCTTAAAAATTTTTTCTTTCCTGGATATTTTATAATATACATAGTCCATTATTACAGTAGTACAAACATACATTGTATGAATAAGTGACTGTGAATATATTTGAAGAGCCTACTCAAAAACTTTTATAGATAGGCATATGTGAGCAAAAAGTTTGGAGACCTCTGATTTTATAAGTTTAGCAGATACCCGTTGGATGCCCCATTTATAAACCTTTGCATTTAGCATTTCAATGCATATTGACTCATTACTTGACCAGACTACCATCTCTTTATCTCTGGAACCCAATTTGCTCCTGATCTTTGCAGCCCAGAACAGGACATTGCCCTGCCCTCCATCCTGATATCAGCCTTCCATCAGTGACTGAAAGGAGTTGGTATATTAATACCCCAACACTTTCCCCTCATGGGTTCTAATCTGTGTCTTAGGGTTGCACAGCAGAACTGAGCTCCAGGTGCTTACATTTCACACCTGTCTTGAGTCCCTCCAATACCTGTGTTTCCTAGGACTGTATCCCAAATTAACTACTGGTCTGTGTGAGTCCATGCCTTGGGGCCAGGTTTTGGGGAGATCCAAACACAGTTAATGAATGCACAATTCTCTGAATTCACACTTATTATGTTATTAATGTAGAGTATCATGTATGAAAAAGGAGCATGATTTTGACTTTATGTCTGTTATTCTCAAAAGCAAGTTAAGTAGTTTCAAACCACTTGACAATTTCGTTTCCTTGTAAAGCCAATTCAGCTTTTATTTCTTAATCAGTGATTTTATTGGAAAGGAGGAGAGTTATATAAGATTTTAGAGTTAAAATATACAAGCCCAATTTTCTCAGCTTACAAATGAGGATGCTATGTCCCTGAGATGTTCAGCAGTTTGCCAGATGTCATATAGCTAGAAAGTGATACAACTGTGTCTGGAGAGTTGCATTGCAACTCCTTGGACTCATGTTTCTAACAAAGCCATTTTCTTATGTCTTGACATACAACTGGTTAACTTGAGATTTCATCAGATTTTTCTTAAAGGGTCAAAATGTAAAAACTTTAGGCTTTGTGAGTCTGTTGACCTCTGCCACAAAAATTCCAGTTGGCCATTGTACTGTGAAAGCAGCCTTAGAGAATAAGTCAACAAATGACCATGGTTGGGTTCTACTAAACTTTATTTTATTAAAAAAATTTTTTTTATTCATTATTTTTTAGAGAGAAGGTCAGGAAAGGAGGAAGAAAGGGAGTGAAACATCAATGTATGGTTGCCTTTCACCTGCCTCCAGCTATGGACCTGGCTGGAGACATGGCTTGCAACCTGATTATGTGCCCTGGCTGGGAATCAAACTAGCAACCTTTGGGTTTGCAGGCTGGCACCTATCCCTGAGCCACCAGACAGGGCTTAAACTTTATTTATGAAAATAATTGGACAGTTTATGGATCATAGTTTTCCAACCCCTATGTGAGATTATACAGAAGATAAAGGTCCTCTTTGTCTTTATGTCTAAGAGAAATACTTTAATATTCAGGCTTTCCTGACAGCTCTTTAGTACTTATACTTTATTTTAAAATAATATATAGTTACTTAAATACATATGCAAGTGTGCTTTTCTTAGATTTAAAAATTAGCTCACTGAATTTCAAGATGTATCATTGCCATTTGTCCCCACCTTCCCCTGACATATTTCTGTAATATTAATCCTGCACATTAGCCATGCAGGCCCTGGGGATATTATGTACTAGTCACTAGTATAAACAGCACACATACAGATAAGATTTCTCCTCCCCAAAAGATTGAAATGAGAATGTCTTTTTCATTGTGTTAATATTAATTCTCATAACAGTGTTCAGTATTATTTTTATATTCATTTTAACACAATGGAGTCTAATTCGAAATGATTCATTTGCATTTAAATTGACATTTTAAGTATTCCCTGTGAGGAGCAAATAGTATCCATTATAATTATAAGCATAATTTCCAGGGCAGGTTTATTTTCCTTGGGAAAGATTTGTAAATATGGTGCATTGAGTTGACTACTAATTATGATGACAAAGTAATACCACATGTTTCTAGGGAAAGCCCTATGACTAGAGTTTAAAAGTTTATGAATTCCCTTCTTCTAGTGGCAGAGTAGATAAGCAAAGCCATGTGCATCTTTTCAAACATTTTAGATGCTTAAAAGAATATGAATAACCTAGGCTAATTGTTTATGTTGAAAATGCATGCTTTGAGAAATCAAAAGACTTGTTAATTGAACAAAGCACAAATGCATGAGTTAAAAGCATTGGGGCAACCATTCTTATTCTTTGTCTAGCTTCTGCTGCTCTTTTGTGGGGTACAAGTCAGCCCAGATAGACAGATCTTTTGTGCCTCAGTTTGTGGCTATGGAAAAGGAAACCAGTTCTCCCCAGAAGCAAGGAAGTACTAGGAAGTGTTCATTTCCTATGTAGTCTATCTTCCTGATGACACGTAGCAGAAGCTTTTCTTTCATAGTGAAATGCTGTGTTTGATGGATATAAATAAGTAATTTCTACTATGAGGACAGAGGAGGCATATAGCAAAGCCAGAGTGAGGTTTTTTGTTTTTTTTTTGTTGTTGTTATTTTTTTTGTTTTGAGGAGAAAGTAGGGCTAGAAAAAATTAGGAGTGAAGGACAAAGAAAAGAAAAACAAAACATCCCTTCATCAGCCAGTCAGTCACCAGGCATATACTTTTTGGTCATTTACTCTGTTCCAGCTACTGTGCTGTACTGACACTGAAGAGGGTGAACAAGGCAGATGAGATCCCCATGCACCTGAAGCTGATATTCCAATAGGAGGCACACAAAACAAGAACAAAAATATAATGACATACTATTTTAAGAGCTAGGAAGGAACTAAAAATAGAATGCTTAAATTAAGATGAGTTCAACTGTGGGAGGGGCCAGTGTATAAGGCTTCTAAGTCTTGAATTAGGAACAATCCTGGAGTTGTAGTGTCTGACATATAGTGGAGTAAGCAGGAGATAGGCTGAATAGGTGCCTGGAGCCAGGACACACGAAGCCTCACAAAGAAGGAGAAAGGGTGTGTTCTCAGTGCAAGTAGAGCCACCAACTAGGTTTTACTGGGGAAGTGATGTGGCTTCTGGTACTTTCTTTTTTCTGTAATGACCTCTGTGGTTATTGTTGGGGGAGGGCATTAGAGAAGGCAAGAATGGAAGCAGGAAGCTGGAGCTTTTGTTGGGTCCAGGAGGACAGTGTTGGAACTGAGAGAAACAGATATGTTGCAGAGTGGACTGAATTAACAGACATGATAGCTGAGGGGAGAGAGGAAGGGAGAGGAATCAAGGATGACTCTCATGTCTGGGACATTGATCACTGCATCCATGACAGTATTATTTTGCTGAGCTGTGAGAGCCTGGAGTGGGTCTAAGTAGAATGAAGTCAAAGTAATAGATGGTGAATGTCACACTTCACTCCCCACTTAGCTGTGTGAGCTAGGGCAGATCACTAACATCTTTGATCTTCGGTTTCCTATCTAGGAGAGGTGGATAAGAAAGTACCTACTTCACTGATTACATCCCATTTAAATGCAATAATACATATAAAACATGAGGCTGGGTGCATAGTACGTACTCAACAAATGCTGAGTGCTCAGACAGCTGTGGGTCAGAAGAAGCCAAGGAGGCAAAAGATACCAAACAGTAGGGGCCAAAATGTAAGAACCAAGGCAAGGAGAAGAGGTGGGAGAGGTGGAAGAGAAAAGATGGATCTTATACTCAGATGACCAACAGTCAATTCTCTATGGGAAGGTCAATGGGTTGTGAGCTAAGATCAGACAAACAACAAATGAAAACTCTCAAGCCAAACTGTCATGTATAGTAAGATAATTGCAATAGCTAGTGAGTCTTTGTTGTTGTTGTTGTTGTGGTTGAAGTGTTTATGAACCTTGACTCTGGTTTTATCCACAGAGCATTCATTCTTTGTTTGCAAGGTACCTTGTAAGAATCCAACAAGGTACTGACTATATTAAATAACTCAGTTCCTGTCTGGTCACTATACCATATCTACATAAAAATTGGCTCATTTGCATTGAGTATTATGGAACACTCTCTACAAGTTTGAGAGAGGACATGTGTCTGTGTATCTGTGGGGTATAATGGAGAAGAGAAGAGAGGATGGTCATAATCAGTATGAGGAGGGAATCAGTGCCTTTAGCATTCTGGAAAGGTCAACTTATGTTTTTTGGTAGATCAATAAAGACCCATTGTTCATGTTAGTTATAGGGGACAATCATTATACCTCTTTGACTATGAAGCAGGGAAGATGATTGTCCATTTTGCAGATGGGAACACTGAGGATCATAAAGATCAAGCAATGCATTTTTGCTCAGTGACTCAAGGGGAATCCTTGAGCTAGTGCTCCCAGAATAGCTTACACCAAACCTCTTATTTAAAAAACCGGCAATGTTTAAGTGATAAAACATAAGCCTTCTATTTCTATTGCTTAATGAAAACATCTCCCACACACTGTAATACATCTTATTCTTCTGCTTAGCAGAGCACTCACTGTGTGTGTGTGACATTCAAAGTACAGAATTCACCATCAAACAACAGAATTCATATCATGTTGAGGAGCATTGCTCAGAGCCAAACACTTGGCTTTAGATTTTAATTGCAGGTTAGTAATTAAGGAATCTTTCTTTTGTGGAAAATAATTTCCTGTAGGTTGGGAGCCAGCAGGTTGAGAAGCAAATTCTGTTTCTATGTCACAGATTCCCTCTGCCTTGGCTATGCAGGATGAAACATTCTGCTTTGACTGAAGCACGAGATTGGTCAAATGTAAGGAATATTCCCAGAGTGGACCAAGAAGAAGAGTATGGGCAAGTGACTTATTGAAGATATGTTTTCTGGGGAACCAGTGAAGGAAGTGAGAGAGGCAGGATTGAATGGGGAGAAAACCAAACCAGGATGTGATTTCGGGCACATCCTGTAGGGGGCACTGGAGGGCTAGTTACAATTCGGCATTTTTCCAGTCAGAGTGAGACAAGGTTTCATTGCCCCAAGGCAGTCACAGACCTATGGTGCCAAGAGGAGAGTGGAAATTCCAGACATATCAGGTATCTGTGTGCAAAGCAGGTATCAGTAGCTCTTAGGCAATCCTCCAAGAGGAACAGCAGGTTCTGGCAGCAGAGGCAAAAATGGACCAAAACCAGGGTGAGACACACAGAAAATGGTACAGAAGACTCAGGGTAGACATAACCTTCTCCAGAGGACTCCCTTTGGTGGCTGAGTGTGGAGTTGTAGGTGGCAGAAGATGGTTTGGGAGGATCTGGGAGGGAGAAGGTTGCACTGAGAAGGGACAAGAGGCTTGAAGCTCCGTAGAAGGACCCACGTGGTTCTTTGCCTAGACCAGACTTAGTCTAAGCTCTTGAAAACATCCAGATGTGTGCCTCCTTGCTGTGTTAAGGACCAGCATTGCATGGTGGGTGAGCAGTGCAGCCCCACGACAGGACTGGGGATGTTGGAGACCTGAGTTTCAGCACTGGCTCTGCTCTAACTTGCTGTGTGACCTCTGGCATTTTGCAGTCTTGCTGGGCCTTAGTTCCCTTCTGTGTATCAAGTGAGGGACTGGACCCAAAATCCTCTGAAATCCCTTGGGGTGTTACAAAGTCCATCTTTCTGTGTTCCCATTTGTTTCTACTGTGTTAATTTAGAGGCAGCACAAGATTAAAATGCTGGTATTGCCTTCATATCAACCTAAATTTATAGTTCCAGCTTTAGGAAAGCATGTGAGGAAGAACTGGGGAACCCTGCATCCTTATTCAAAGGAGCCCTCAATCCTTTGAGAATTCCCAGGGGATGGATTTTGCCTGCATAGATCCACATCAAAGCCCACATACTTTTGCTCACTGTGCTGCCTGAAGGGCTTTGTTTTTCTGGGGTTTCATGTAGGGCACTTTTGGGCTCATCCAGGCCATTGCTGGCCTCAGATCTGATTTATCTGGGACCCCCAGAGCCCGCAGAGCTGGGACAGTGGCTGAGGAGCAGTGCTTCACTCCAACCCCTTATGAGGTTTGTGTGTTTAGTTCTCCTTCAGGTAGAGGGAAAACATCATTTTCAAGGAAGGTGGCCTGTGTTAGTTTTCTATTGCTGCTTGACAAGTTACTATAAACTTAATTGGTTAAGCAATGCAAATGTGTTACAGTTTATATGGTTCTATGGTCAGAAGTCTGATACCCATATCATGGGGCTAACATCAAGGTGTTAGCAGGATGATGTTTCTCCTGGAAGGCTTTGGGAAGACTTAAGTTTCCTTGTTAATTCAGGCTGTTGGCTGAATTGTTACTTATCACAGGTTCTCATTTCATTGTTGGCTGTGTGCTAAGAGGCATTCCCAGCTTCTAGGCTGCCTGTGCGCCTTGGCTTCTGTCTCTTTTCTCTATCTTCAATGCCAGGTTGTGTCCTTCTTGCGCTTTGAATCTCTTCTGCTTCTTTTGTTATCCATTTTTTCTGCGTTCTTATCTCACTTTAAAGGACCTGTGATTCCATTTGGTGGTTCTGGAGAATTCTCCCAGTTTAAGTTAATCTTAAATTCATCTGCAAAGTCTCTTTAGTCATGTAACCTGACATATTCACAGCTTCAAGGAATAAGGCATGAACTCATTCATTCATTCATTCATTCATTCAGCAAACAAGTAGTATTAGCCACCTGTTTTGTTGAAAGTCATGTGCTAAGCACTGAGGATGTGGAGAATAATAGGCACAGGACTTGTCCTCACTCAAGGGTACAGAGATAGAATGCCTGGGTAGTGATGCTCTGGCACCTGCCTGGGTTCCCTTCTCTGGGTCAGTACACTCAGACTATCTAGGTCTGGGACTGTTGGCTTTGAAAAGGTCATAGCTGTGTCCTTCCCAGAATAATTGTTCTTGGACAACTGGAGTCAACAAGCCCAGGAAATTACATAGGGCCCAAGGACTGCTGGAAGTCAGTGACTGACTGATACAGGGTTAGAAAATATTGATTCTCTTCTTGGGGGAGGGACCTACTCTCTATGTGATTCATGTTCCAGAGGTTCTCTGAGGGGTCAGGCTGAGGCCAGACTCTAAACCTCGCTGATCAGATTTCCTTTCTCCCCTTTTCCTGGGGACATGCACCCAATAAAATTACTTTCCATGTCAGATGCTTTCCGGGTATCCAACCTATGGTAGTTACTAATAATAATAGCAACCAAACTGATCTCTTTCACTATCTCTTTCTGATGTGTGTTTATGTGTATTGTGTATATCTTACTTTTGTAACAATAAAGAAACATAAATGTCATGCTTTCCATAGGTTCATACACCCATGTCTAATGAGACTATATTCATGATGTGTCCTTTAGAGCTAAAATAAGACTCTCAAACAGGCAAGTACTCTGCAAGTACTCTGCATTCTGCAATATCTGTGACTTGGCTTAGAGTTGGATTAAAAAGCAAAACAAAGGAAGGCTACTCCCTATGAACACCCAGCATACTTTGTAATAACAGGAAAGTGGAAGGACAACATAAAAAATTAAGATAGCACAGTAATTGCCACCTTTTAATTTCTTTTTCAAAATGTTCTACCTGGATCCATTATTTGTTCTTTGTGCAGGAAGGGAGGAGGGAGTTAAAAGCATAAACTTTGAGGTCTCATTATCTTAGGTTTTTGGTCTTCTGCTAAGTTGTAGCTATGTGACCTTGAGTAAGTTGCTTAACTTGCAACTTGTACCCATTTGTTAATGAGGTGTTCTATGTTCCAGGAGCATTTCTAAGGACCCTATGTATAGCACGTAATTGACTTATCACAACCACCAATAAGGTCAGTATTATATTAACCCATTTTAGAGATGAGGCACAGAGATATTAGCTTTTCCAGGGTCATCTAGCTAGCAAGTAGTAGGATTTGAGCTCAGGGAGCCTAGTCCCAAAGCTCCTAACTTTCATGCTAGAACTGTGGCTCTATGGAAGTACAGTGAGGAAACAGGCACATGAAGAAAGGGAGAGTAAAATGCATATCACTTTAGTATGTGCAGCATTGTTCATAATAGTTGTAGAAAATTATTGTAAATTAATTATTTGTAGGGTTTGCTTGAAGCAATACTTGGTCACCTAAGGTTGTTTATTTATTTATTTAATTTATTTTTGGCTCTCTTGGGTAAAAATGCAAATTAGGAAAACTAGTAAAATGTTTCACATGTTGGGAATTTAATTAATGTATACTAATATAAGAAAGTGAGTAAGAAAGAAACAAAGATAGTGGAGAAAATATTTTTTATATTTGCATGAATGACTTTTGTGGCTTATCACATTATGGAAATATTGCTATAATTTTTCAGAACAGGTATGTTTGGTGATAAGCAGAATAAAAGTCTTAATAGTTTCATTGCATCCATCCACCCTTCTATCCACAATTCAGTCATTTTTTTATAGAAGAATGTTAACGATCTCCTTGAGAATGAAGCCTCCAATTGATTCTTTCATGAACAAGAGAATTGGAAGACATTGTGTCGATCTTAAAGTCACTTAAATTTAGTTGCAGAGATGAAACTCACAGGTCTTTAGGGAATTTGGGGTGAAGAAGTGATTTTTGGGGGTGAACTTTATCTAGGCTCCATGTTAGAGACAAATCTTCAGATGTAAAACCAGTTATAATCCATCACCCTTTATTTAGAATCAGATAGATAAAGCTTCTAGATGAATTCATATGCTGTAGCAACACAAGAAAACATTCTTTATGTGCTTTTAAGTATCTCTTTGTCTCTAAGATTTAGGGCTGTCTTGTTTGTTCTTCATGCCACATTCTCCTAGTGGGGGGGTGTTTTATTTATTTATTTATTATTTATTTATTTTTTAAAAATTTTATTGTTGTATTACATCCATCCCCTTTTTGCTCCCCTCTGTCCCCCTCCCCACCCACCCATTCCCCCCAAAGTCAATTCCACCTGTTGACCATGTCCATGGTTCCTTTATACTAGGTTTTGTCTAAGCTGCTCCCCTTCCTTGCCTCTGCCTCCCCCCTTCCCCTAAACCCTTTCCCCCTGACCACTGAAGGCCTATTCACTGTATTCATATATTTGGTTCTGTTTTGCTTGTTGTTAGTTTTGTTCATTATTGTCCCGTAATGGGTGAGATCATATGATATTTGTCCTTCACTAACTGGCTTATTTCACTAAGCATAATACTCTCCAGTTCCATCCATGTTGTTGCAAAGGGTACAAGTTCCTTCTTTGTTTTAATATCCAGGACAGCATTCAGCACATTATGCTGTAATTCTGTACTCACATGTATGCCTCCCTCATTGAATTAAAAAATTCCTGATTGCAGTCACCAGAGGATTTTTTACATTTTTAAACCCAGGTTCCCAGTACAGAATCTTGCGTACAGAAATAAGTTAATGAAAGTGTCCTAAATGTTGACTAGAATCAATGGAACAAAGATAAGCCAGCTGAGCAATGTGAAAAAATTGGTACACCAGGTTTTTTCTTAGCATTCACTTGTAACTATAAGTCTAAATTCAAATGAGTAGCTTCATTAGAGTTAAACAAGGTTTTGTTTTCTCCCATTTTTATATCAAAGTATATTCCTATAGAAATGGACAGGTGCCTCTACTACATGGGTTGAGTTAGATGATAGTCATTTGACTGATGGTCTGTCCAAATGAGGAAAAGAAATATTTGTTTCCAATATTCAGTTTGGCCTACTGGTGGAAAGGTGCTACTATGATATGACCAATATCATATCATATGAATAAAGTCAGACCCTACTTTCAATAGGACACAAAGGTTGTTTAAACCTCAAATTTATATGCAATATTAATGTGCCACTCTTAAATATTAATCAGTCTAAAAACCTGGAGCAATGTATGCAATCAATACTTCACAACATTAAAGTTATTCAGGGTTGAGGACTGGGCCCATCTCCAACAGGTGTCCTTTCATCATGGTGGCCAGTTGCTACTTGGAGGCCTGATGTGCATGTAGTCACTGGGCTCAAAGGCACTTCCTTCAGTCTCTGCTCTGGCAGCACTTTAGAGTGCTCCAAAGGCCCCTCTTCAGAGAAAAAGTGCAGGTTTTTAAGGGTGGGCTTTGTTTTTTTTTTGGTAACATAGCAACTCTGGAATATAAGTAATGTTCCAAATTTTGGGCTAAATCAAAGGCATATGCATCTTTCCCCATATGGGAACTTAATTGCATTTCTACCAAACTGAGGAATTCTTGATATTCCAGAAATGGAATAGCTCTTGGTTATTTGCATGTGAATATACATTCTGAGAATCATACTTTTATTTCCTCCAGCTCTTTGGCTAGAGGCACCCCAGTTAGTTCTGTGATCCTCTATTCCCCTTATCAGGGATGTGCATTAATGGGAATGGGGTGGAGGCATCACCTGTGAAGTAGCTAAGATCTGTGAGTGAGAGGATTCTGCATGCTAAATGTTAAGAAGAACACAAATGTTAAGAAGTGCACACGTTCCTACAAAGATCTTGTGATCTAGTCCTGATGCCATTGTATGTTATAGGGAAATAGCATTGTTGAATGAATGAATAAAGTGCCAAAATGAATTATGAGGTTAATCATCAGACTCTTGGACTATTTTCAAAGAAATGCATGTTGTGAGGCTTATCCATAAAGGTTTTGATCTAGAAGGTCTGGAGTAGGACCAGGGAAATGCTCTTTTTAGGCAGGGATGGGCATTAATTACTGTGGGAGAACTGAGGAGAAGGTCTAGTGTGGGTAATGGTAAGTGGTAACAGTTACTGCATAAAAACAACCATAAAATGTCAGTGGCATATCACAATAATCTAGGAGCAAGATGAGATAGGCCACACTCAGCTAGGCAGCTCTGAGGATCTTGGCTGGGTTTGTTGTTGCTTCTGGTGGTTGGCTGGGAGTCAGCTGGTGTTGGCAGGGCTCTTCTGCAAGGCAGCTCTGCTTCTTCCTGCAGTTCTGTAGGTTGACCTGGTGGCTGTGCATCAGGCTTTGGCAACTGGGGTAGCTCTTCTCCAGGTGTCTCTCATCTTCCTACTGAATCCAGTGGGCTAGCCTGGGGATGCTCTTCTAATGGAGAGGGTAGAGATGCAGGAGGACATGTGGGAACACAAAAGCCTCTTAAGCCTCTGAATTGTTACTCTGGAACTTCTGTACAATTTTGCTGCTTTAAACAAGTCACATGGTCCAACACAAGGGGTGAGAAATATACTTCCCCCTTTTAGAAGGAGGTCTGCAAACCCCATGGCAGGAGCGGAGATCTAGGGAAGGATGAAGAGTTGAACCAGTTCAGTTTTCAATATTTGCTGCTCATAAGAATTTGTGGAAGAACTCAAGAGGGAGCACATGAGTCTATATGGATTCTTGGCACAGGATCTTGGACCTGCTCAGAGGGTGACCCACTTCAGTTTCCAAGCTGAAAGATGGAGACCTGAGTTCAAGAAGTGGTCTATCCTTCCTTTCATAAGGACAAAAGCTGGTGTCCACTCTGTGATCACTTAAACATCAGGAGAAGTTATTTCCTTGGCTCTGATAAAACTTCATAGGCAGAATTGGCAGTTTAGAATCCCTTCATTCACTTTGAGGGTTAGGCCTCTCTTACGAATATCCCTTTAGCTCAAAGAGCGGAGACAGAGAACAGTAGGGTGAGAAATTCTGCTGTGTCTGAGATACTGTTTTTCATTATACCCCTGGCCATCAGCAATGGATCTTCTCTCTCCTTTTATCTTCTGTTGCTTGAATATTCTTTTAAAAAGGAACTTTTTATATTTTCAAATAAATCTTTGAGATTTATTTTGGTCACCTCTGCTCTTTGGTCTTTGCTTTCCTAGCCTTAAAATCTTACACTTAGTCTGGATGAGGTACCCTTTTCTTCTCTTTTAAGAACTTGGAGCTTACGAGAGAGGGCACTGAGCAAGTGCACCATTTCCTGAGGCATGCTCATGCTTTCCCATTAGGTCAACTGTGCCATGATGCACAGTTACAACCTCAACTTTTTTGAGAGGGAAAATCAGTGTTTATTGAACATCTGTTATCTGGCACTGTATACACATGGTACCTCAATGATACCTCATGAGAAATCTGATATTCATTTTGCCCATTTCACAAATCAGGAAATTACAGTTCAAAGAGGTTTAATAGGTTATTCTAAGGTTGCACAACTATGAATTAGGGAGCCAGGAATCACACTTAGATTTGATTCACTTTCCACTGTTGTCACAGTATCAGAACCTTGCCCTTGCATGCAGGCCAACTTCTGTCAGCACCTGCAACTCCTCACCTAAAGACTCTCTGTCTGCTGACCCTGTTCTGCTTGGATGATGGGCAGGCTAGAAGAGCTAGGGAGTCAAGCCACCTACTTCCCCACCTTTTGAATGCTCATGGGGTACAGATGTCAACCAGTGACTGATGAGAGTTGGTAGATAACTTTGAGTGGCACTGTCTACACTCTTCCCAGAGTTCTACGGTGAGAGTGTGTTCCTTCGTCCTCAGTGACAATTGGCTTTGTGACAAACCTTTTCCCAGCTGCTATTCCTTCTGAAATCACTTCCTTTCTCCCTGGGTGGTGCTTCCTAGGCTATCTTTTTGAATAAACTACTTGCCTTCCAATTCTTGTCTCATGTCTGCCTCTGAGAAAACCCCCACCCACAGTAAGAATACTCTCTTTGGGTTTTACAGAAGCACTGGCCACTTTTTCACCTTTGTAGCTTCAGACTTTGTAGAGCAGACTTTGGGCAAAGCAGGAGAAGCTTGGCTTCACCCACACCCACCCTGCTGGAGCTGCAACCTTGGTCACACTTCTCACATTCTTGGAGAAGTTCTCCTCTATTCCTGGAAGAACCCCTGGACTTGAACTAGTGCTGTGAATACAGGCACATCATCATCACTGGATGGGGCCACACAGGAAACCGATGACCAACCTTTTTGCCTACTGGCCCCTCACCTGTGAGACACATCCCACACCAGTGACCTCAGGCTTCTCTGCAGAACACTTATGTCTGGTTTCTCTTTCTTCTCTGGAACCTGCACATAGAAGGTCTAACACAGAACGATCAGGGTGTATTACTGTGTATATCCAGACCTTTTGCACAGAAAGGATGGGATAAAGGAAATCTGACTTCAACTTGATCTAAAATAGTGTCCTGGCCAATACTCATTTTGTGTTATTATTATTGGAATGGAAAAAGGGGAAGTTTAATTATTTGGGATAGTGAGCATTTACCAGTCGGACTGGAATCTCTCAGATTAAATTCAATCATAGGACAATAGACTAATAATTCAAACAGCTATTATTATCCTTTGCTCCTAACTGTCAACACATTGAATGTAAATTTGTTGAATTAAATTAACACCAATGACTCACATTTATATATTGATTTGGAGTTTTCAAAGGATTTTAATTCTCAAAGGGTTTTGAATGGAAATAACACCAGACTATACTACACTTTGACTCTTCTTTTTTATATACAGAAAAACAAACTTTAAAAATAATTCTGGTTTGTGGAAATCATTTCACCTGGCTTGATTATGAAGAAAATTGTGTCATTTTTATCTAAGAACCTCCACTTGAGTTTTCACTCCTCACTGAAAATAATCCATAGCAAGAAGGAATTTTCCAAACACAGCCTATTTCTGTTTATTTTAACCTTCAGGAAATTTCCAAGTCACCATCTCTGTGGTGGATGTTGTCAACACCTGGCCCATATACCTCTGGCCCATCCCCTGGTGAGTTCTGGCTGCCTATAACTGCACCTCTTTGATAAGGACTGTGGGAAGGTAGGATGTACTGTGATTTTAACGTCCCCTTTGACCAACTCTCAAGCAATGACCCGACAGAAGTTGCTGTATAAATACTCTAGCTTCCTGGGTGGGATAACTCTGGTACGTATTCTATACCATCCCTCAGATTTTCCAGTGGGATGAAATTCCAGCTGCTCCCTTGTTTGATTAGGTGCCATTTATTAGTTGCCTTCTTTTCTGTGTTTCATTCCTCCCTCTATTCTTGCTTTCTGAGATGATCTCCCAAATAAACTACTTGCACTCAATCCCTGTTTCAGGGTCTGAGACAAGGCACCAAAACACAGACCCCCTCAAAATACATTTCACTAGAAGGGCATCAGGCTAGCCATTAAGTCACCTAACAAGGTGTGAAGCTGCCTGTTAATCCTTTGCTCAAACAATTTTTGAGTTTATCACCATCCACTGATTTCATTACTCTCAGCCTAGGAAGGTCTACTTCACCTGTTATCCTCATTTTGTTAATTATAGTATAAAAATTTTAATTAAAAATAAAAAGAATAAATTTGGTTAGTAGCTTTAAAGTTGTCACTCTCAATTCTGCACAGAGTGACAGAGATACCAAGACTGGTAAAAACCACTTCAGGTTCATATTCTCTGCTGAGCAATTAAGAATGAGATACACCAGGTTGCAAGCCAGGTCTCCAGCCAGGTCTGTGGCTGGAGGCAGGTGAAAGGCAACCACACATGGGTGTTTCCCTTTCTTCTTTCCTCCCTGCCCTTCTCTCTAAATAAAATGAATAAAATATTAAAAAAAAAAAAAAAAAAAGAATGAGATACATGGATGTTCAGTTTTCTCACCTATACCAAAGATATAGAAAAATGTGTGATCAGATTATATAACATGTAATATGCTTTGTAAATAGATATATATTAATACATAATTGATGTATATTAAAGACTATGACCTTCTTCTGGATAGAAGGTGTAAAAATATACAGTTTTGTACAGAACTTACATTTTCTGTTCAATTCTTACATGTCATCTACTTTAAGATTAACATAGACATTGTCATCTCCTCAACAACATCCTTGGTCATCAACACTCCTTTTAAACATTTTTAGGTATGGAGAATTCATTACTTTCTGGGAGAGATAATTCCTTTTACTTATAAACCATAATCATTAGATAGTTCTTCCTTGAATTGAACTAAAATCTTTCTCTGACAGTTGTGACCCATTGGTGGGAATTTTCTTGGAGAAAAATGTTGAATTAGTCAAATGCCTCATCTCACAGAGAATTGGACATATTTAAAAACATATTTAATGTGCCCCTTAAGTTTTTTTTTCTCCCATATTTCAGCTTTCTTTAGTAGGTTATGGTTTAGTTCCTCTATTACCCTTGTCTATCTGCCACCCTTCCTCTTAGAATGAGGCATCATCCATTGAAAGCAACCTACTTGTCCAATGACTGGGTATTGAAGAGTTTAGATAAATTGTATGAGGAAATAATGCATGGCCCTATAGTTATGTTGAAGAATATTTAATGCAAAAAATTTGTTCATGATATAGCAAGTAAAATTCTCTATATGTCATTAGAATCAAATTTCATTAAAAATTACACATATAAATGAAAGTCTAAAATATGTTAAAATATTAAAAATGGTGATATGGTTTTTTCTGACTCTGTTTTATGTTTTTTCAAGTTTTATACAGAGAACATATATTTATTTTTAATTAGAAAAATGCCTTTTGGAAAGAAGCATTAAAAAAAAAAAAAGAAAAAAGGAATATAACACTTATAGAACCCATAGAATTTTTCATGTATATTCTGATATTATAGAGTTGAGAGAAGCTGGTATCTTTCAACTTGAATACTTTACTTTCCCATTTCAGCTTGGGATTTTTGGCAGTTGAATCATACTGTCAATTAGCATTGTACCTTCAGTTTATCAGGGCCCCAGAAAATGTTTTCCTTCTTAAATTATTGTCTCTTTTAATATGGTAATTGGCATCTGGAGCAGCCCCTAACAGAAACACCTGGGCTAGGCAGAGTAAAGGGAAGGATGTGCAGATCAGTCTCCATGTAAGTGGCTTCTGTGAGGACTGGACTGGCAGGAGTGAGGTCAGTTTTCCAGTCAAACTGTCAGCCACCTCACCTTGAAGTTCTACAAGCTGCAAGATGGAGCAACACAGGTTTGTGAAAGTGAGCAGAATCCTGTTTTCTCTGTGAGGTGCTGGTTCCTGGAGATGGTAGAAACCCTGTGCAGCTATAGCTCAGCTCAGAGAAGAAGACAGTGTCTCTGTCTGCCACCCACTGCAGGCTATAATCTCTGTCATTTCTGTGTAAGAAAAAGCCTCTGGGTATCAGACCACTGGAGAAAATGCAATACATGCTTTTCTAAATCTCCCTTTTGGAGAACTCTCCAAGGCCCTGCAGTTATTGGGGAAGCATAGAGGAGGCAAACAAAGCTCTATGTTGGGAAGTCCCTTAAAGAAACAAAAGGGACAGCTAGGCAGACAGCTCCATGTGTGCCTGCTGTGGGGGGAAAGACTCAGGAAGGAGAGGAGAACCATTTCCTTAGACTCAGCAGATGGACCACCGAAGCAGAATCTACAAATCATGGGTGGTTCTTTACTGTCTTACCTACAGGTGTGAATTCTCATGTCTTGGAATAGAATTTGGTAGAATTTCTCTCTTGTCTATTTGGGTGCATATTAGCTAGGCTGTGCAAAAAATTCATTTAATTTTTGACCCATGAATTAACTAGAAACCCAGCCTATGGATGCTCTGTTTCCTGATGCCCAATGCGCTAAACACATAGAAAATCTTGGTTCTCGTTTTGCAATGTAGATATACATACCTTCCCAGATGAATGACCCAGAACATTGACCCCAAAACACTTCTTGTTAGCTATCTTTTCTCTATTGAAGTATGTATTCTCTTAAATATGATCTCTTCAACTACTAAAATACCATTCTTCAATCTGTAGTTTACAATAGTATAACTGAGTAATAATTTAGATAATTTTAAGTGAAAACATCAGTGCTTGACTTTCTGGGGTTAAAATAAAGTGATTGCTTATCTTTAAAGGGGTTTTAGGTTTCAGCAGCGAAGCAGAACGACTTGCTGGATCAAAGTCAGAGCATGTGGGTCTAGCCCAACAGCATTTGCCATGTCTTTCTATTAATGTTTCTTACTTGTCAAGGGAAACTAAATTCTCTACATAGTGTTGTGGGGAACAGTCAGTGTGCAATGCTCTTAAGCACAAAAATAATAAAAAGATGATGTTCTGCTTTCATACAGCTATGGTTGCAATATGAGTTGCTATACTTTTGGCATTTTGCCATCAGTTTTATCCAGCACAAACCCAAATGGCCCATTTCCATCCCTCAATTCAATATCTTTAGCCAGAGTTGATTTTAAACCTTGCCAAGACTCTCTCATTTGCCCCTCCCTGCACCTTTTTTCTCTGCAGTCAGTTCTCTCAGACCTCAAATTGCCTTTTCTTCTCAGAAAGCCACCAGCTTTTCCTGCTGTCAGGCCCCATGCCTTGTCTATTTGTCTTTGTCCTGAGCTATGGCTCCCACAAGATGGGCAGTTTTATTGTGCATGTGTATGCACACATGCACATGTTCCCTTGTGTGTGTCCTATGTGCATGAATGTGTGTGCACATGTCCCTAATAATAAGGGACACCGGAACACTTAAGGTGCACATGCCTCCCCACACAGGTCGGCTTTTACTTACGTAGTTTGAGGCCAGGTCCGGGTGGAGATAGTCAATTCCTGTGAAAAAATGACAATAGCTCAGGAATGGGAAGGTTAATATTTGCCACTGTTCTCAGGAAAGCTACTCTAGAAAGATCTTTTATTTTACTTTACTTTTCATTTTTATTTTTTTATGTGCTACTAAGAGACACTGTACCTGAGTCCTCAGCTTTGTGTTTCACTTCCTGAGTAAGAGTGGATAGGCTGTACTGTCCAAGTGGAGAGATAGCTGTCACCAGATTCATCAGAGAAGTGAAGCCAATTAGAGCTTGGAGCCTCAGGATAACGCTTCTGCTATAAATGTCAGCACAAAGGGGTTTATTGTGTACAAGATAGATGGCTCATCAGGGCAGTGATCTAAGAGAGATTTGTAGAAATCCTGACATTTCTAAAGTGTCAACTGGCATTTCTTCTGAAATGAAGCTGGCCCAGGGAAGGGAAAGCAATGATTATTTAATAGGGCCTGGACAGCAGTTGATTAGGAGAGGGTTCTCTGGCATAGATGTAATAAGAGTAACATGGCTGGGCAAGAAAAGTGATTAGGCAAAGGGTAAATGGTCTCCTACAGGGTGTCTGGAGTGGGGAGTTGATGCTTGTCTTTTCAGAATGTGGCTTTTAAGGAAGCCTGAGACCTTCAGTCTCCCAGCAGAAGTCCTATGCTTTCTCTTGGATACAAACTACCTTGTCACTCAATAGTCATTCCAATGGTAGAATTATGGTCCTTGAGCTGCTGGCTTCCATCAGACACGTGGGCCTCAGAAAGCACACTGGTACTTCAAGGGCAAATTGAAAAGTTCCCCTCCAGGTCTGAGAGCCATATAATCATTGCAGTAGTTACATCTGAGCAGCCAGCTCTCCAAGAAACTCTCCAGGCTCCTGTACTACCTAGCATAATGGTTGTAAGTGTAGGTTTTAGAATCCAAGATTCAAGTTTGAATTCCAGTCATGCTGCCACTGGCTGCAGGATTCTTCTTGACCTTCTGGAGGTAAGAACAGTGTGGTGTGCTCATCCCAATGATACTTAACAACTTTATGGGGTTGCAATTTATAAAAGTCAGAATATTATTAAGTCGCTCATAGTTGTCATCTTCACTGCACGAATACTAAGGTCATCGTTATAGCTTGTTCTGCACAAAAGAACTTGTGTCAGGATGTATATTCTTGACCCTTGAATGATGCAGAGTTAAAGCAGCCAACACCCTGGGCAGTTGAAATGCAGCATATAACTTAAGTTGGTCCCCCACATGTGTGGCTTCCCAACCACCAGTTGACCCTGAAAGAATGCAGGCTTGACCTGTGCTGACCAATAGAAAAACCTGAGTATAAGTGGTCCCATGCAATCCAAACTGGCATTCTTCAAGGGTCAACTGTATTTCTAAAAATTTTTTCTTTTTCTTTTTTCTGGTTGTAGAAGTAATTTTTGCTAACTACTTTCTGGACTGGGGGTCATTTTTCTACAGAACATGGTTTATATTTTACTGCTGATATTTTGCCATCCAAAGTCATTACTGTTATCACACTAGTTTCTATACCTTGGAAGAGTATAGCTGTCACTTCCTGACCACTATTCTTCTTCTTCTCCCATTCCCCTCTCAAGGACTGCCAAAGGACAGAGGTCAGAAGCTTTAAAGACTAACATTTTAAAAGAATGAAAACCTGTGTTCTGGACCCTAATTCAGAGATGGTTAGTTTAGGCTGTGGGTATAATTGGGGATGAGCAGACTATGGGAATAACAGATCCAGTTTCATTTAAGGCTCAGACACTGTAATATTTGTATGGCTTTGACAAAATGACATAATCTCTCTGAGCCTTATTTTTTTTTTTTTTCATCTTTGAAATAGAGATATTATTTACCTTGCAAAGCTATTTTTAAAATTAAAGCCAATTCATTGAAAGTGTTTAGCTTGTAGTAAGTAAATGCTTGATAAATTATATATCCTCATCGTTTGTACTATTATCCACCACATTATAGAGTTATGTGGATAATTCTGAAGAGCAGACATTTAAAAAAATCTACTTGGTTTTAGAATGTTGTCTTGGAATTAAATTATTGTATCTATTTGCACAAATCAGTTAAGCTTTCTGACCTCATTGTTAGGCAAAATTTTGTAAAATACAGATAAGGTAAAAGAAAAATGGCACATATACATATACACACACACAGAACATATATATTGTTTTCTACCAGAGAATAATTTTTTTCTTTTCCACCTTGCAACCTGCTTCAGTGCTTGCAGTTTGTTTTGGTCTAAGGTACTAGGAAAGACCCAGGGGACAGTACTACCATAAATTCAAACCCATGCATGGGAGTTAATTTTTAAAATACAAATTTTTAATACAAGTTGTTTTGCAGAGGAATTTTCTAAGAAATAGTAGTCTCTTCTTTATGAAGGGAAACTATGTAAGCAAAGAGATAATTTGAGGTCAAAAGGAAATTAGAATTAAAGCAAGATAAACTTAGTCTAATTAAAACATCTTTAATTAGGTTAAGGGGAAGACTAAAGTGTTAAGTTAGAATAGACACAGACTTTGGTCTGAGAAAGAAAAGATTATTTATAGAATTGTGAAGGATGCTAGACATGATAATAAACCATTCTGCAGAACACACACACACACCGATGCAAGAAAATGATAACCTGATCATTAAATATTGTTTTAATAGTTTTGCATGTGTGGTTACCTTTGGAGGGAGAATATATCGAATATGTCTACTAAATCAGCTTAGTTTAAAAATATTTTATTTATTATTTTTAGAGAGAGGGGAAGGGAGAGAGTCAGAGAGGAAGAGAGACATCAATGTATGGTTGTCTTTCACCTGCCTCCAGCTACGGACCTGGCTGGAGGCCTGGCTTGCAACCTAATTATGTGCCCTGGTTGGGAATTGAACCAGTGACCTTTGGGTTTACAGGCTGACACCTTATCCACTCTGCCACCAGCCAGGGTTTCAACTCAGTTTTTCAATTCTTGTATTATTAATGTATTTATTCTTATTTTTCTTGTGTTTGTTTATTTTCAGCAATAAATGACAGGCACTATGTGGATCCTGGAAAAGCAATCTGGACACTGAACTTTAGCAATACAACTATTTATGGCTCATGATCTGCAGGGGCCTCCTACTCATTGTGAACCAATCACCATAAACGTGATGCACAATGAAAAATATTTAGTTATTTTTCATTTGTTCATAAACCATTAGTATCTTGCCACTAGTTTGAAGTCTAATTCATAATAGCCCAAATTTCTAAGAAGCTCTGATGGTTCTTGCTCCATGTACACATTTCTAGTTAGAATGTTAATAGTTCAGTTGAGATGTATCACATCTCAAAACCCTAGTCCTTATCCTCTTTCCTTTCATTGTTATAAAAAAGCTAGCCCCTGGCACCAATGGCACTGACTTATATGTTGCTGAGGAGTAGAACTCAATGGATCAATTGTATTTTTCAAGGGTGGTGGTTCAATATTCTGATCCCATATGGTTGTCTACAATATGACAATGTCATTCCCCATTCACCCCAATCAGAGGTAACTCTATTCTTTCCTCTTTAGTCTGAGTGGGCTGTGATTGCTTCTATAAGTAGGACTTAGTGGAATGCCATTGCATGACTTCAAGGCTAGGTCAGAAAAGGACAGGCATCTTCTATCTGTTTCCTTTGGACACTTGATTACTCTTCAGGAAGCAAGCTGCCATGTATGAAGGCCATGTGCAGTCAGCATCAACTACCAGCCTGAAAGTAAGCCATCCTTAATGTTCATCTCAGTCAGGCCTTCAGATGACCACAGTCCAGCCAACATCTGACCTCAGCTGAATGAGAATCCTTAGGTGAGAATTTCCCAGATTGACTCTTTCTGTCTCACAGAATTCATGATCAAATTATTAGTTACTTTAAGCTACTACTTGTTGGAGTAATTTGATACACAGCAATAAGATCTGGAAAAAACATCCTGCTGGACTTTCTGAGCACTGTGAAGCTCAGAAGTTAGCAGAGAAAATGTTGCTTTTCTATGTGATGCTAAGTTCTGAATCTCTCAAAAGTGTGTGAGTGAATGTTATCCTTAAGCTTGGGCATCCACTTACTCAGATGAATCCCATTCACAAGGTCCCACCAGGGCGGTGAAAAGTCAGGTGTGGGTTTTAAGCACTAAGGATGGTGGCTAGGACTAGTTGTGAAATTGGGCAGTTTCTTGCTTTCCTAATCCTCAGTTTCTTCATCTGCAAAATGTGAATAGTAATAATATTAACCTTAGAGAATATTGTGGCTGTGTTTCCAAAATGCTAAGTAGTGCCTAGAATATAGTGAGTACTCAATAAATGTTAGTTTTCATTATTTCAGTTTGAAGCTCTTTCTGACCCTGCCTCACTGGTTTTCAGTCTTACTTCCTTGGTTCCAACTGATATCAGCTAAAAGTCTTAATCCTGATATATCCCTTACTATCTTTGACCTTAAAATCCAGTTGCTTGCCTTGAATCATGCCTGAGCTGGTGACTCTTGACCATCCCCATGTCTTGTTATGATCACACCACATTTTCCAGGTCATATTCCCAACACTAAACAGTTTCAGTACAACAAAAGGGGTAAATTGTTATCATTAAGTGGGGTCCTTGCTGACACCTAATTGCCTGAAATATCAGATCCATGCTTTCTGTTCCCCTGTGATGCATAGTGTATGGAGATTATATTAAATTGACCTAACTGAAGACAGCTGATATTTTTGAGCATCAGTCAAGTCACTGGATCCAGCAGAGGGAATTATGACTGAGTTTTGAGTTTTGAGTTTGGAAACCAAAGATGGATAAACAACTATTAAAACTAGGCTAGCAAAGCATAGGGAATATAGTCTGTAATATGTATAATAATAATGTATGGTGGCAGATGGTAACTAGGTTATTCACAGTGATTATTTTATAAGGTATGTACTGTTATAAGGAAGTCTAATTCATAATAGCCCAAATTTCTGTGAAGCTCTGATGGTTCTAGAGACCTCAAGAAATTAGCAAGGAGCTCCATGTACACATTCCTAGTTAGAATGTTAATAGTTTAGTTGAGATGAACTATACCTTATTTTATTAGGCATGTATAAGGTATGTGCACACCTGAAAATAATAAATGTCAAAAATACTTGAAAAATAAAACAGGCAATTCACAAATTGAATCTTTCACATGTAGTTAATAGAATATTTGCCAAACAGGCCAAAATATAAAAAGCCAATGCTTTATAAAATATCACATTACTTTGTTCTTAGATGTCAGGGTCAGCATCTATGTCTGTCTTGATATCTTGATACCTTGCTGAGATATGCCATACCATTCACATGTCTAGGAAGTTAAAAGAAAATACAGCTCTGATGCCCTAGCTTCACCCTCATTGTTTCCCATTTCTAGATGTTGGGGCAGGTATGTCCAATTGAGAGGCATGGTGAGAGGCTGCTGAGCATCTGGACTTGACTTATCCTTGTTACATGGGAGGCCACACTTGTTCCAAATATGCTCAATTTGCTTTTAACCAGTGGATTGGGAGAATGGCTTGGCAGTTCTTTTTTCCCCCCAAGTTGTTGCATTGAATTTGTTCTCTGCACCAGGAGTCAGAAATTCCTCTGAAATTTGGCCCTGAGACTGTTGATACAACAGATGTGGAAGAGTGACACAAATCCATTTCAGGCCCAGACTTTAAACAGATTGGCAGACTCTGCTTCGTAGAATACTGTTCTTGGGAGCCCTGTGCCATTTGTAAGAAAAAAAGTCTTGCTGGGGAGACCACATGGAGTGGAGAGGCCCTGGGACTGCATGGAGTGGGAGGGAGCCTTCAGGTGAATTTAAACCCAGCCCTCTTCTGACTCCAACTAGAGACCCTAGAAAGGCCAGCAGAGAATTGTCCAGCTGAGCTGGGACAACCCACAGAATGGTGAGCGATAACAATATGGTGATTGTTTAAAGCCACTTAATTTGGGGGTGATTTGTTCTGCATTAGTAGATGATCAAAAACAATGGAGAAGTTAGGAGTTTTAATTGGGAGGCAGAGTTTGCTTTTTTGAAATCCAAAAAGGCCACTAATAAGCAGAAGAAATAATATCAAACATATTCTGCCAAAACTTTCTGAAGGACTTTCTGAAGGACTTGGTTTCTCATGCCAGGAAACATGGAGCGGGGTCAGGAGTCATCTTTGCTAGCTTCAGAAGGGACAATGGACACTCAGGCAAGGGGGCTATAATTAAACAGTCCTGAAACAGGCATCACAAGACAGTTGGAGGTTTCATACAGGCAGTGTGCTTGTCTGTTGTCATTGTAGTGATGCTTTTAGGGTGCTTTTGTAATACCTAGCAGGGGGTACTCAGTATGTATGCTGTATGAAATAATCATTACAATGTACCCTAGGCAGGTTTCCCACAAAGTAGGTGCATCTTTCTCCTGGGTGAGCTGGCCTTATATACATTTTGTTTCTAAACTAAAACATTAGGAAGGAAGAGACTATTATAAGTTCCTGACATGGTGTACACACTATTGTGCAGAGCTCCTTTCTATGAAAGCTTTTGGCCACTGGAGGAAGCTTTTACATTCACTTCAAAGCACTGAACACACTAGAAAGCAGCAAGGCATTGTTTTTATGTTGCTGTTTAATGAGCCCACACAAAGATAGCAGCATTTTTAATCACTCTGGCTCTCTTTATTCTCCCATCAATGCTGCTTCAAAGGCTTGCTTTAGAGAACATAATGTTCTTTGAGGATCTTCAGAAGGGAAAGTCTCCATCCATTGTTTCATCTTTGTATAGTTTTTATCTGTAATTGGATCAAAACTGCACAGTGGAGCTTTCACTGGAAGACCCAGATGGCTAATGAAGGGTGATAGTGCATTCCCAATGAGATGACTACAGGGCAGAGTCACTCATTGGCAGAGCCAAAGACATGTATAGTTAGAAAAAACACCTATTCATCCAACCCATTGATTTTCATGTCATAAACTATAGAAAACAAAATTCTGTTAAATCTTTATCTGGCAGGCATTTGGGATAGGATGACGTGTTATAGAGAGCTTGCACCATAAAGTGTTATCAAAGTCACCTTTACATGGGTTCATTCTGAAAGTAAGAATAAAATCAAAAGTTCTCCAAACCCCAGTTTATAGATCTAGAGCCACACTGTCTAATTGAAATTTCTGTGATGATAAAAATAAAGTTGGCTTGAATTTCATCAGCTCTTAGACCCATATAGCTATTGAGGACTTGAAATGAAGCTAGAGTTTGGATTTTTAATTTTATTTAGCTTTAATTAATAAAAGTTTAAATGTAAATAGCCACAAATGGCTAGTGGCTACTACATTGGACAGTATGAATCTAAAAAATTGGATGGTAAATATTAAGAGGTTCAGAAGATATTTTAAAGCAAGATATAAGCAGTGGCTTAATAAGACTATTGAGTGAATTCAGGTTTCATTAATTTAAAAAAAATTTTCAATTTGTTAATTCAATAATTATTTGTTAGGGGTATCCTCAAATTTGAGGACTATGGATTTGGAGGAAGGTGAGAGTTCACCACAGTAGAGGTGGTCATCAGGCCCAGCACCTGGCTGTTCTGCCTCCAAAATAATGACTTTTTTCTATTCTGAAGGTGTGCAAAGACACACTTGCCTCCAAATGATGTAAAGATATTGCAATACTCACCATCATCCATAATTCCAATGGTAACACCTTTCCCTGTGTATCCTAGCTCCCAGGCTTCTGCCACATTCAAATCAAGGCCAGGAGTGCCATCAGCTTGTCCAGTATTGATCTGGTATAGGAATTCCAAAACAGAGAACCTTATTAATTTATTGTAGTAAAACACCTGTGTAAATGTTTGCTTGACTTGCCCTGCAGCCATCTAATATTCCAGGGCCAGCTTTAAACTCCTTAGAGCTGCCATTGCAAGAAACCCTCCCTAACTTAGAATTCAGTGCTCACTTACTTATCCCCCATGTTTTTAATTTAGCACATATTGTTTTAGATTTGAATATGACTTATTTGAATATGACTTCTTTACTACATACAATATCCTTTGCAAGAGGGAGATGTTTTATTTATGCTTGTGATTTTAGTACTACAATACCAATTTCACTTAAAAATATTTATTAAAATGAATTAGGAGGGGAAGATGGCAACAGAGTAGAGAGCAGTGCTGATGGTGTTCTCCAGTACCAAAGAAGCTAGAGGACAAGATAGGGAGCGTGAGATGTCTTCAGGACCCTAGGGATTGGAGCGGTCAGCATCTGGGCATAGGGGAGCACAGCCCAGAGGCAGAGGAGGCCAGCAGGACAGTAGGTGAGGCATTCCCGACTGACCAGCCGGCGGGCCGAGGTCAGCTCTGGGCAGTAGCAGCTCTGCCCAGAGGGGCACGTTTGACTGAGACCAGCTCCAGGCTCCCTGGCGATAGGAAGTCTCAATAGTGAAGTGCGGGCATTCCAGTCTCAACAGTAAAGTGCGGGTGGCGAGGGCAAACGCCATAGGGAACGCGGAATTGAACTCTTGCAGGGGAGGGACTGTGTGAGAGACTCACTCCAGCAACAGGGAGAGGAGGCTCCTCGAGGGGCTAGAGGCTGAGGAGAAGAGTCCTGCAGGAAGCCTGAGCTGGGGAGCAGGGAAGTGCACCAGCCGGGTCGCTGAGAGAGCCTAAAAAGGTGCTGCTGGGCCACCGGGGAAACAGCAGCTAGAAGCCCCTATGAGGGAGGAGGCCCAGCACTGGGCAACCACACACAGGCCCCCAAGCTCCCCAGAAACTCCAACCGGCAAGCCTGCGAGCAGGGAACTAGTAGTGGGGGTAACTGACCCGCCATTGCCAGGGACAAAGGCCGCACCACCCACACCTGGGAGGGGCTCATCACAGGGCCACATAAAGGACTCTGCGGAGAGCTGGTTGGCTTGGAGGAGTGGTGCCCGTCCTAGAAGGGCGGGGCAGTGTAGGTGAACCCCAGGCACTGTTGACGGACAGGGGTGGCCTCCTCCGGAACAGCGGGGACGGGGCCAGTCATCACAGGGACCTGCAAAGTTGCGGGCTGCCCTGCAGGGTGCTTGTCCCAGGCAGGAATCTCTGCCAGGAGTGGGAGGGGGCACCCTGCGGGCTCCAGAACACCAGCAGCCCTAAAACACAGCCAGGCTGAGGAAAGCCCAGCCTACCTGGGGGCTGACACTCAGAATCAGCCCTGACTGACAATCAGAGGCCCTGCCACGCGCCAAGACCAGCTAGAATATAGACTATAGACTGTAAAGTCCTGACCAAGAAAAAGAGGCAGCCTCAGGAAAGGGATTGCTGCTAATCTCAAGCACCTGAGTTATACCGAGAGCAATATGAACTATTAATCCCCAACATATCCTTTGCAAAAGTTACTTCTCACATATTCTTAATCCCCCCCATACCTCAATCCACCT
>PVIW01010581.1:0-43284 GCA_004026585.1 Noctilio leporinus
TTTAGGTGGATTGAGGTATAGGGGGGATTAAGAATATGTGAGGAGTAACTTTTGCAAAGGATATGTTGGGGCTTAATAGTTCATATTGCTCTTGGTATAATTCAGGTGCTTGAGATTGGCAGCAATCCCTTTCCTGATGCTGCCTCTTTTTCTTGGTCAGGACTTTACAGTCTATAGTCTATATTCTAGCCAGTCTTGGCGCGTGGCAGGGCCTCTGATTGTCGCAGTAGGGCTGATTCTGAATGTCCGCCCCCAGGTAGGCTGGGCCTTCCGCAGCCTGGCTGGGTTTTAGGGCTGCCGATGTTCTGGAGCCTGGCGGAGTTTCCTGCTCAGGACAGCCCCCAGCACTTCTGCAGGGCAGCCCGCAATTTCGCTGGTCCCTGTGACGACTGGTCCCACCCCCGCAGTTCCGGGAGGAGGCCGGGCCTGTCAGTCAACACTGTCGGGGGTCCGCCTACACTGTCCCGCCCTTCCGGGGCGGGCACCACGCCCCCAAGCCAATCAGCTCTCCTCAGAGTCCTTTACATGGCCTCTGTGATGAGCCCCTCCCAGGCGTGGGTGGTGCGGCCTTTGTCTCCGGCAATGGCGGGTCTCCCGCCACTAGTTCCCGGCTCACAGGCTCGCTGCCTGGAGCTTCCCCTTGGAGCCTGGGGGCCTGTGTGGTTGCGCATGGCTGGGCCTCCCCCCTCGCAGGGGCCTCCAGCTGCCGTTTCCCCGGTGGCCCAGCAGCTCTGCCTTCAGCCCTCTCGCCGCCCCGCTGGTGCTTCCCCGCTCCCACGCTACGGCTTCCCGCAGGACTCTTCTCCTCCGCCTCTAGCCGCGCCCGGAGCCGGAGTGAGTTTCTCACACAGTCCCTCCCCTGCAAGAGTTCAATTCCGGGTTCCCTACGGCGTTCGCCCTTGCTGCCCGCACTTCTCTGTTGAGACTTCCAGTCACCAGCGAGCCCAGAACTGGCCCCAGTCAAATGCACCCCTCTGGGCAGAGCCGCCCCTGCCCGGAGCCGACCTCTGCCCGCCGGCCGGTCGGGCGGGAACGCCTCACCTACTGTCCTGCTGGCCTCCTCTGCCTCTGGGCTCTGTTCCCCTGTGTCCAGATGCTGTCCGTTCCAATCCCTAGGGTCCTGAAGCCGTCTCACACTCCTTATCCTGTCCTCTAGCTGCTTTGGTACTCGAGAACACCATCAGCACTGCTCTCTACTCTGTCGCCATCTTGAAAAAATCCCATTATAGCTTTTACTCCTACCAAATCACCTTTAATACTTTTATTGCATGAATGAATGGATGACTCAATCAATAATTAGATCAAGTAATTTAAATTTCATAACTGAATCAATCAATCAATAGATCAAGTAAGCTGAATTTTCTAGAAACATGACTTCTGCATAGAGTTTAGTGCCCTAGCCTTCTACCAACTATGTTGAGTCAACAGACTTTCATTTTCATGTTCCTTATCAGGAGTTTATAATATTTCCGACCTGAGTACATCAAATGACTACATGATAAATAATGTCCATAATACCAATTGCCAATCATTGAGTGGTTATTATATTCTAAGCACATTGCTTATTGCCTTCCACATAAGTCATTACATTTCCTTGAACCTGTTTTGTAATCTACAAAAATAAGGTGTTTTATGTATTTCATAGGCCTATTGTGAAATTAAACGAGCTAATCTATATTATCTACAAATATGTATCTCCCTCCTGAAAAAAGTCAAACAAGATATAGTGTTATGCCTGAAATTTAGACATAATCCTGATATCAGTAGGCTTGCTTTGATTCCATTTAAACGCTTAGTTTAAAATAATTTCCTGAACATGCACAGTTCTTTGTCTTCAAGTGTCTTTTTCACTAAGCATTTAATTTGGTCCTGATAATACCCACAAGAGGTACCTAAAGTAAAGGTTATTTTTCATTATTTCACAAACGGGGAGAAGTTAATAGACTTACTACATAATAAAGCAACATTGTGACAGAGCCAAGACTAAAACCCAGGTCTCCCCACAGCTTATTTGCATTTTTATACTTGGGTAATTTATGATAAAGTGTCATATTCTAAATTAGGTGTCATTTAGATGAGTGCATTTGGTACAATTCTCTTGTGTCAGACTCATAAAACATTTCTGAAATTTAATCCCACTGCTTGGCTTCTGTTTACACAGAGCTTTGTTTTTCATTGTTTTTAAAATGTTCAAATACTCTTCACTCTCATCTTCTGAAAGTATTCTACATTTTCTTCATTGTTTATAATTAGTATATTATTATGGGGCTGAAAGTTTCAGGTGAAGTTAGCTGCCAAGTCTGTCAACTTCATAACAATGTCCAGCGTGGCATTTTGGGGGCTTTGCAAGAAATAGTTCTTAATCACTCAACTTTGAACTTTACCCTGAGGCTAATAATGCCCTCAGAGCCTGACATACAGTGCTCTGTTTGTCTAGGACCAATCCAAAGCATCACAGGTGAAAAGAACATTTTTTAAATTTAAGATGGGCACATAATTTTTCACTGTTGAGAGAGATTTCCTTAGAAATGTAATATTTAAAGGCTACTATTAGATGTTGGCTGGTCAGTCCTCTCAAGAACCTCATCTCCCTTTTTTTCCTGCTAATCCATCACTTCTGATTCATGGCTAAGGCCTGCTTCATAATATTAGAGGAAGGTAAAAGGCAGAGTTGTCACTTGTAAATTAGGGTTATAGATTTATGTGTAAATCCAGACAGTCTCCCAAAGAGTGTGACTACGAATTGCCCATATGTACCACACTTAGCTCTTTGAAATCCACTACACACTTTCTTTTGCTCATCCTCTGTTTATGGGTTTTTTGAGAGTATGCCTGAAGCATAGTTACTGAAGAGGTCTTCTATTAGTCACAATCTTTCTTTTTTTTTAAATTTTAAAAAAGATTTTATTTCATTATTTTTAGAAAGAGGGGAAGGGAGAGAGGCAGAGAGGGAGAGAGACATCAATGTATGGTTGTGTTTCACCTGCCTCCAGCTACAGACCTGACTAGAGACCTGGTTTGCAACCTGGTTATGTGCCCTGGCTGGGGAATCGAACCTGCCACCTTTGGGTCCGCAGGCCGGAGCCTTAAACAATCTTTCTAACGCAGAAAAGTGTATTCTTACCAGATTAGTCTCTAACCCCTGCCTTTTCCCACTTGCTCATAGTAACTTGCTATTTAGTATTCTAAGGCTTTTAGTTGACTGTTAAAATCCTTACAAGAAGCTACGGCCTTATTTGTCTTTTGTATATAGGAAAGATATTTTTGACCTACTATAAAAAATAATGCTTAGGATAGGAAAAGTTTATTTAAAATCAGGAGTGTTACAGCTCTTTAGATGCATAGGGACCATCTGTGCAAGAGTGGTAGCGAGCATGAGGTATTCATGAAATAATGAAAAAAACTAACCTGAATCAAGTGGAGAAAATCTATTGAGGAATCATGGGAGATGGAGATGGATATGGGAATAGATAACATATATCACTGTGTCGTTTATCTGGATGGCACTTACCACAGATGCATATTTACATTCTTGACTGGTTAAAGTCAGTTTTCCCCCACAGACAGTAATCTCCATGAATGTGGGAACTCTTTCTGAATTTGTGTGTGAGTGTGTATGTTTGTGCCATTATATCCTCAATGCTAAGCATGTTATCTGACGCATGATGGATGCTTACTAAATATTTGTTGAATAAATGAATTAATGTGCAAATGAATGAATGAATGAATGTTAGGTGGTAGATGAGGAACTTCTATAGGTGACCTTCCATGTCAGATGAAGAAATATACAGGCTTGATACAGTTGGAAAAAGAGCCCGTGGAGGCTGTTTACACAAGCTGGGGTGGTGGAAGTGGGAGTAGAAAGGCAAATGTAAAAGCTATTTCAATGTGGAGATCAATAACACATGTACTCTCTGTTGTGCATGCTCGCTCTCAGCGGTCCCCTTATGGACATTTTTCTACCAGCTGCAGGCTCTTTCACAACATCAATTTAATCACAAAGAATGTGAAGAGACTATAGATCAAAATTTTTTTTTAAAGAATAATTTCTTAGTTCTCTGGAAAGCCCAGCAGTGATATACAAACATCTCATGGTCTGAAAAGCCTCCTTTCTCTGTTCTTTATGTGTTTTCCCTACAAAAAAATTCTACTTTTTCTTTTTTCCAATAGCTCTAGTTTGGCAAAAATTTAATTGCATGTTTATGATGAGGTCCTTGAAGCTCTTGAAAGTTAGGTATTTCTTTCTGGTGAAGATCAGAAACTTGGAACTCTACCTGTGAGATAAATGGTCTGGTGGCACTTTGGAACTTCATCTTAGTGAAGTAACTAAGCAGCTCACCAAACTTACTCCTTGCATTTGGAATCGAATCTGGAAGAGAATTGGATGCTTGACATCATGAGTAGGCTAAGGATATAGAATTTATAGATTAAGTTCAGAGTAACATATGCACCCAGAGATACAGCTCTGGTGACAGCTTCCAGATAAACATAGAAGTAGAAAGATTTTAACTCTAGATGGAGAGAAAAAGAGAAATAGCACAATTTCTATAGACCGTACTGCTCAATGAAAGGCAGGTTTTGTTCATTATATTTTCTGGATAAGTGAGGAGTAACCTAAAGATTTTTGAACCTCAACTCCAGGATATGTTTTTGAAATGCTTGGGTCTATTTTCCAGCCTTAGTGAGTGTAGTAAATGTTATTAAATCTCTTTGTTGACAGAGGGATACACAGGACCTTGGGCTCTTCAAGTTGTATATTTTTACTGTCTGGTACTGAAAATAGGTGGTAGAAAAGACCAAGAAACTGAGTAGTTTATGTACAGAGCACAGGACATTTTCTGGAAGTCATTCAATTTATTTTAAAGCCTTGGGTGCAGCATGTTTTATCATTTTCCTCTTTTTAAAGAAAGTGAAAATTTGGTTTAATTATGTTGTACTTCATCAAGATAAAATAATAGATAGATAAATATTGCCAAGGGGCGAAAGATGGCTAACCCAGCAGGTTGAAAATTGAAATAACCTAAGGATCTTGATGTAAAGCATCCAAATTACCTCAATCTTATTTATAAGTTTTCCAGGGGGCACTGAACAAGGATGTCAATGAAAGAAGAATTTGCCTGAGAAATTAAATAATTGAATTAGATGTCATCACCAAGGGCTGTACATCAGAAAGTTTGGCAATTGCGATTTTACCTAATTCAAAAGAATCCTCTTCTTCCATTTTTTAAAAAATGTTAAGATGCTAGGAAGGTTTTTGAAATCCTGCCAGAGGAGTTTGCAGGGATATCATCAATGTTTCAAACCTGACAATTATTGCAAAGTTGCTCTTTTGTGCATTCTCATTCTGTTCCATCTGCTAGTACTTGAGAGGGACGTGCAATGGTTAGTAGGTAACAGATAAAGACTCCAACTGCTTTCCTTCTGTCTTCCTTTATTATTTGATTTCTAACCACTATTCAGACATGGGGAACCTCCAAGAAGGTAAGGGGCAGCCATTAGTTGAAAGCAAGGCTAGGCTGTATAAATTACTGTAGGTAACAAGACTAAGATGGGAAATATGCTAGGCTCACTTTGCCAGGAATCTTTTAATGATTGTTCTAGGATATGACAATCAGCACTTTCTTTGAGGGCAGGGCCCAGACTAAATGAAAAACAGGCCACTTAATTTAGATTCTGAGCTCCTTTAAGTGGAAAAGGAAAATTGTCATCAATTTTAGGTCAAAACACAGTAGTATCTCTTAGAGGCAAGGTCATGAGTTTGATCCTAATCTCTATCAGTAAGCTTAACACCATTTAAAAGCGAATCTTCCCACACCCGTAGAATGACCAATTGTTACTCAAATGGCTCATCAATTTAATCTACTGGGCTCATGAGAGATTGAGGAACAGAATTTTTATTATTAAGCCCTGGCTGGTGGCACAGTGGATAGGTCCTGGCCTGCAAACCCAAAGGTCACTGGTTTGATTCCCCAGCCAGGTTACATAACCAGGTTGTAAGCCAGGTCTCCAGTCAGGTCTGTAGCTAAAGGCAGGTGAAAGGCAACCATACATTGATATTTCTCTCCCTCTCTGCCTCTTTCCCTTCCCCTCTCTTTAAAAATAATAAATAAAATCTTTAAAAGAAAACTTTTATTAATATTACCTCAATATTAATTAAATTAAATATATCCTGTAACTCATTAGAAATAATAGATCATACAAGGAAGGAAACATCTGTTTATCAATGTTTAATATTTAACAGCAAAATCAGTTTGTTTTATAGAGTTCTAGGAACAACAGAGACCTTTAAATGACATAAGAACCATCTATCTACTTCTATGCAAAACCAGTTCGTTCTCCTGGCTGCAGCCTGCCTGACATCTTTCTAGATATTAACTATGAATGACCCATGTATAAATAATTGAGAGTTACATATAGGCTAGTCAAAAAAATGTAAGGTATTACTGTACTAACTTAAAATATAACAGGTTTCAGGGCATTGCTTCATATAGCTACATGTCTCTCATCTTCTGGAATTTTCTCTACGTGAAAACAATTATCTCAATTTTCACTTGAGAAGGTGGAGGCAATCCAAGGGAAAACCTTTTTCTGAGGGTCTCAAAATAAATGAAGGCAGAGCTAGCATTAAGTTTCTCAAGCTCTGATGACACTTCTGTGAAGGCAAGTCACCATCCTCTCCATCTCTTACTTGTGTTTGTCACTTCACAAGCAGCATGTACTTTCACATCTATGGATTTACCATTCTTCCGTACTTAACCTGAATTGCAGAACAAGATAAGGAAGGAGACCCAATAATAGGTTATTTGCATAGATAAGGATGTGGGTGAGTTATGGAATCTTCTCTGCTTAAAACTTTGAAGGACAAGTGAGTCTCATTTCTGAGATAGTTAAGAAACACCACCTTTTAGCAAGTCCCTTCTCTACCTTTTCCAACAATGGAGGAAAATGTGATAGAGTCCTCATACTCTGAGGAGTGTTAAGGTTTGTTTTGATTATGTTGTGCTTGTTGCTTGTTTTGTTTTTTGTTGAGAGAAATCAGACTTCTAGCATGTTAAAACTAGGAGGACTCGTAGAGATCACTTAGCTTAACCAGATTGCAAAAGTAAGTTTAGGCCAGTGAAGGAAAGGAACTTATCCAGAGACATAGGCAATGAGTATCAGAAACTTTAAGGAAGTGATTAGAAAAAGGAGAAATAGAACCTATACATTAAGGCATAGGGGTGCTGGGCATATAAACAGCAATGTCAAGGGGAAGAGTCATGTGGGAGAAAGACGGGTTGTTCTTCACTATGCAACAGCTAAAGAGCTCCATTTACACATTTATTCCACAAATAAGTCTTGAGTGCCTTTCACGTACCAGACACAATTTTGGGTTTTGGACATATACCAAGGAACTAAGTGAAAGTTAGGTGAAACTCCCTAACTTCATTGAAAGTACATTTTAGATTAGAGGAATAATAAATGTAATTAATAGATTAAAATATGCAATGTGCTATTTTCTAAGGAGAAAAACACTGTATGAAAAGAGGATATACAATGTCAGGGGCTAGAGATAAACTTTTAGGCATGGTGGCCAAAGAAGGACTCACTGAAAAGATGCCTTGTGGGTGAAGACCTGAGGCAAGTGAGAAGGTAAGTCTTGCAAAGATCTGGATTTCACAAATATAGAACAGCAAAATCAAAATGATGAAAGGCTCAGAGGAATAGAGGAGCTATGAGTATTTAAGAAAGAGTAAGGAGGCCAGTGTAACTGGAGCAAAGTGAGCACAGAAAAGAGTAATAGGAACTGGGTTTATGCGGGCACAAATCACATAAAACCTACTAGGTCATTATAAGGTGATTAGTGTTTAATCAGGTTAAAATGGGAAGCTACTGGTATTTTGGAATGGAAGTGACCTTATTTGACTTACAATTTAACTGAATCATTTAAACTGAATGGGAGCAAAGTTAAAAACAAGGAAATCAATAAGGAAGTTACTGACACATCAGATGAGTAATGATCACTTAAAATAAAGGATGGCAGCCCAAATGACAAGAATATATAAAATGACTAGAAACATATAAACTATATATCTATATTTGTTTGTTTATATATACACACACACACACACACACACACACACACACACATATGTACATGTTTATTCATTCAATATCTATTGGGCTCTTATGATGCCCCAGACATTGTTCTAGGTACTAGGGATACAACAATAAACAAAACAGACAAAGTCCCTGTCCTCAATAATTTTACATTTGAATGGAACAAAAATTAAAAAGTATCAAATCACTAATGTCATTTCAGATATTGGGATATGCTATTAAAAATAAAGCAGATTGAGTAGAAAGAGAGTGAAGAGGGTGGGAGGAGAGAACCTTCAAAAGTAAACTGGTTACTCAACAATACTTGTTGTCACCCATACTTTTAGAAACATCACATTATATTTTCAGTCTTAACTGGGGCTCAGCAGACACAGAAGCTCAAAGGTACCATGAAATACTCCATTTATACATAATATTGATTCAAATAAAAGTACTTTGCAACACCCTATGTCAAGTGCCATGGTAGATATTAGCTCAATAGGGAAAAGGAGGCATGAACAATTTAGGAGTGACAAACACAAGAATAGACAATGTTTTAGCTAAGACTGTCAAAGGTAACACCTTGGTGGAGATCAGTAAATCAAGGTGACTAATGAATCACATGTCTTGGAAAATGAAGTACAAGTGAGAGAAACAGGAAGATGACTTTCTTTTCCTCTCTTTTTCTTTGGAAAAATATTAGCCAAGAAGGCATCTGTTGGAGGAAATTAGAGAACTTTTCATACCACCATTTTCAAAAATTAAAGGGAATTTGCTATTTTCCAGGGGAGGGGAATATTTTTAGCTTTGCCTCAGTTCTTATCATGCTTTTCCCATTTGTATGTCATATCTTTTGAAAAGGATGAAGAAAACAATCCTGTACACCCCGGTTATTTCTATCTTTCTCACAGCATCCTTCCATCTTTATTCTCATTATTTCAGGTAAAATTAGGCAAGTGGGAAGAATAACCATGGACAATGCTATAGCAGTGCTTGAGTTACTCTTTATTGAAATCTCTAACTATTCTGATTGGAAAGTCACATTTTTTTTTTTACATTGGTGCTAATAATTTACCTCAGAACTTTGTTAGGGAATGGCCTTATCATTATTCTTATCCACACTGACCCCTGACACTCCAATGTACTTTTTCCTTAATAACCTATCTTTCTTAGACTTTTGTTATGAAATATTCTCCATGCCCTAGGATTTGTTGCATTGTTTTCTACTCATCCCTACTTCTTTTACCTAAGATCTTCAACCCAAATGAGTATCTCCTTGCTCTTGGGCAAAGAAGAGTGCCTCCTACTGGCTGTGATGGCCTATGACTGTGAGGTTGCTATCAGCAATCCCCTGCTCTATTCTATGATCACGAGTGGCCCACTTCTGTGGGGCTAATGTAATCAGTCATTTTGTCTGTGAGACTCTCTCCCATCTCAAGTTGACTTGTTCTGATACCTAAATGTGCTTATGATCCTCATCATAGCTGTCTTCACCTTGCTTTTACCATTTGGGCTTGTTCTCTTTTTCTATGTCCTAATAGACACTGCTGTCCTTAAGATTCACTCAGCCCAGGGTAGGCTCAAGGCCTTTTCTACCTGTGGTTCTCATTCGACTGTGGTGACAATCTTCTATGGGGAAGCCATCTTAGTGTATATGAAACATCAGCTCAAGTCATACACTGACCAAGATAAGGTTATCTCAGTGTTTTATGAAGCTTTGCCACCCATGGCAAATATAAAGCCTGAGGAACAAATATATTAAACAGGCAATGAGACAAGTTCTGGTGAAAAGGGAGTAAAGGGTTGTTTTTTGTTTTGTTTTGTTTTGTTTTTTTGTTTTTTGTTTTTCTGCTTCTAAACTTATAAAATAGCTTTCAGTTACATTTCCACTGATGATGAAGAAAGCTTAAAGGGGCTGACTTTAGCTTTGATAGAGCAGATAATTGTCACATGAAATGCCTCAGGAAGCACATCTACCCCAAAATAGTATCTCTCTTGAGACTTGAATTTCTGTTACAGGCATTATTTTTACTCAGTTTTTTTTACACGTAACACATTAGTGTTCATCCATTAAGTTACTCAGAATCATGAGAAAATTGTATTATAGCTATTTTTGCATTTGTGTGGGGTGTTTTTCTTTTTCTAAACTTCTTTCAAATTTATTATTTTATTTTATAGTCCTAAGATCCCTGTAATTGTTAAGAGAGATGCCATAAATTTCCCTGTGTTAATGATGACTAAACTGAAGCCCAAGGGAGTTGAGACTTTTTTTCCTTCACAACAAGCTTTTTATTTACTTATTTAATGTTATTAATTTCTTGTTGTATTACAATTGTTTCATTTTCCCCCCATTTCTTGCCCCTGCTCTACCCACCCCACCCCCTCTCCTACATTCAATCCACCCCTTATTGTCCATGTCCAGGGTCATTCATGGTAACTCCTTGATTAAACCCTTCCCCTTCTTTCCCCCCTCCTTCCCCCAACCTGCTACCCCGCTGGTCACCATCATTCTGCTTCTTGTTTTCAAGTCTCTGATTCCATTCTGCTTGTCTGTTTGTTTTGCTCATAGTTTCCTATATTGGATGAGATCATATGGTATTTTTCTTTTGCTACCTGGCTTATTTCACTAAGCATAATGCTTTCCAATTCCAACCATGCTATCACTAAGGTAAGAGTTCCTTCTTTCTTTCTGCTATGTAGTATTCTATTGTGTAAATGTACCACAGTGTTTTTATCCATTCATCCACTGATGGGCACTTAGGCTGTTTCAAATACATGGCTATTGTGAATAGTGCTTCTATGAACATAGGGGTGCATAACCAAAGGGGTTGAGACTTTTCTAAAGTTATAGATGATTGATGGTAGAATAAAAATTAGAATGCAGGCTGGTGTGGCTCAGTGGATTGGTAGGTCTCCAGCCAGGTCCCCAGCTGGAAGCAGGTGAAAGGCAACCATACATTGATGTTTCTCTTCCCTTCTTCCTCCCTCCCTTCCCTTCTTTCTAAAAATAATGAATAAAATCTTAAAAAAAACAAAAACAAAAAACGATGACTCTATCCAGCAAAGCTGTCATTTAAGGTTCTTCCCAGATGAGGTAAAGTTAGAGGAGTTCATCATCACCAAGTCATTTTTATACGAAATGTTAAAAAATACTTACTTTAGAAAAAGATCAAAACTGAATGTTAAAATGACAACAAACTCACAACTATCAACACACAGGATCTTTAAAAAATAAAAAACAAAAACAAACTAAACAACCAGAATAGGGTAAGAATCATAGGTATGGGGAGCATTTGGAGGGTTATCAGCTGGGAGGGGGAAGGGCAAGAAATGGAGAAATGGTGCAGGGATTAGGAAACATAATTGTTGAGTACAAGATAAGAAGGAGGAAGTTAAGAATAACATAGGAAAGGATGAAATCAGGGGACTTATATGCACTACCCGTGGACATGAACTAAGGAGAGTGCTGGAGGAAAGGGGAGTCCTAGGTGGAGGAGAGCAAAGGGAAAAGAAATTGGGACAACTGTAACAACATAATCAATAAAATATACTTTAAAAAAATTAGAATACACATCATATGTATGTCACCACTAAACTTTTTCAGAATTATCTACAAAATTATTTGGCATCAAAGAATTATAAATGCAGTTAACATTTATTGAGTATTTATCACATATAATTTTCACAACAATTTCATAAAATAGTGCCATTATTAACAATATTAGATGTGAGGAAACTGAGACTTCTAAAAGTTATTTGCCCATAACCACAGAACAAGTGAACAGCAGAGCCAGTCTATAAATCTATGTCTGGCTGATTCCAGATCCTATTCATTGTATCCAAACTATAGTAGAAACCTCAAACATTGTTAAATGCAGTGATTTTAATCAACTTGATAATGATATAATTTATGTACAATAAATATATGCATTTTGACAGATGCTCACAGAAACAGCATCACAATCAAGCTACCCAGCAATTCCAAAAGTTTCTTTGTCTTCTTTTGTAGTCTATCCTTCTTATTCCATTCCCAATCCCTGACAACCACTGATCTGATTCCTTTTACTACATGTTAGTGTTTATTTTGTATAACTGACTATAAATGAAATCATACAGTATGTCCTTTTATGTATGATTTCTCTTAGCATGCTTTTGAGATTCATCCATGTTGTTGTACGTATTGGTGGTTTGCTCCTTTTTATTGCTGAATAATATTCCATTGGCCAAATTTACCACATTTTACAAAATCCATTTCCTGTTGATATATGTACATCATGCAGTGGTGTTTAAACTTTAGTTCACATAGTTCTTTGGGTTCAGTTATGTTACCTGGAGCCTATCAATGGTGGTGAACTTTTCTGTGAGCAATTTCATTTCAAAATGAAAAATAAAAGAAAAAATTTTGGCAAACAATGATCTACTACATATCTCTCATTTTAAATGAGAATTCAGAGGTTCAGTAAACAGGATGTAAATTTCCCAGGATCATGAACATTTTTGGAAACAGATCTAGGGCTTATTTCCATGTATCATTTCTCCTGGTCTTACTAATTTGGTCAATTCTGACATGATGAAGTCATCTTCCAATCAGCATGATGGAGAACCAGAGACAGAAGAGCAGGAAAAAAGCAATGATGCACAGTTCCTATATATAAAGCAGGTCACTATCTAGCAAGCATACACCCAGTTCATTACACAGATCCTGACTGTTGGGAATCGATGTAACATTGTGTGTTTCAGCAAATGAGGGTGCCTCATATAAAAGGGACATAGTTCACATGTTAACTAACTAAATGAAATAAAAAATGAGAATGAATAAACACTTGTCTAAATAGCTTAATTTTCAAATAAATGTAACATTTATTCAAGTTCTATATATTATAATTTTTTTATATATATTTGGGGCATTCTCAGCCACTGAAACCTTGCTTTAATATCAAGAGACAAAAAATTTTTAGGAAAAAGCCAAGTGACTTCAATTTGTAATTTATTCATTCAACAAGTATTAACTTTCAGCCAGACACTGTGCTAGGTGTTAGGGCAAATTTTATATTTTATTCAAAAGAGCTTTTACTATCAAAAAGCATTTCAAATTAACATTGCAAAATAAAGTAAAATTAATAAAACTATAGGAGGGAAAAAGAGTGGAGCCTTAAGGTAGAGAAAAAATCAGAAATTAGGAGGAATATTAAGAGTACTTATTTTAATGGCCCTGCATTTTGAAGCAAAAATATTCCATTCTCTGTTACAGGTCTGTTTACAGCTTAAAATGAGAACCATGTTTTCGCTAATGGTGCCCCTATCACAAAATGGTAGCTCTGTCATTAGGTGCTTTGTCTCTTTATTGACTTGATACAGGCACAGCCTACAGACAGAGTGACCTAGTGAGTGAGAGTCTGAAGATGAGGGCTCTGGAATTGATAGCTTTATCACTCTATGGGCCTCAAATTTGCTCATCAATATAATAAGATGGTTGAGTTTTGCTACTTAAGAACCTCCCTACTTCTAATATTCTGTGTCTAGGTGATTTTTTAAATAGATTTTCTTTCTTTTCTTAAGAAATAGAACCACACCATCAATGTACTCTGCAACTTTCTTTTTACACTTGACAATGTATTATGGACAGCCTTCTAAATCGATATTTATGGATCTATCTGCCTCACTTTAAATGTTATCTTGTAGTGAAAAAGAAGCACACATAACAGCTAGTTAACATGACCATGGCCCTTCCAGTACTACCATTCTGTTTCTAGCCATCTAAACCTCAAAGGCCATCTAATTCAACATTGATATTAATTCATTTTAAATATAAAAATAAACTCTATGAGTGTGTTGTGAAATCAAATAAATTATGGATTGTTGAAAACTCCTAAGGTTGACTATTGCTTGTCCACTTCATCAATCACAGCCACCACAACAAGCATTCTAATGTGTACCCCACATCTCAGGCAGGTGGGTAGGGAAGTTTACCTTGCTTCATTCTGGAAAGCAAATAAAGGTTGGTTTGAAACTAAGATCATTTTGTCAGAAATTGAGGCAAAAGTTTGTAATTGTAAAACAGGCTTCAAATTACATTTTCCAATGGGGATTTAAGAAAAAGACACCATGTCCCATTCATAGGATTTAGGATTTCAGTTGAGGATAACTTTTTAGAGCACTGGCCTTGGAACCAAACTTGTTGAATTCAGATCCTCATTTTTCCACTTCTTCAGCCAAGTCACTCTCTGTGTTTTTATCTCTATACCAAAGTAAGCTAATAATAGTAACCTGAGGTAATCAGAGTTTGATCATGAAGATAGAAACTAGTCTAATTATTTTAGGCAGGAATTGGAGGTCTTCAAAAATCTTTGAAAGGGCTGTGAGAAGGCACGGTAAGGGAATGTTACCTACAATCTCATACAGTTGCAGGAATTGCAGAAATCTTGGGAAGTTTTAGGAATATTAGGAAACTACTACCAATAATGTCACTGAAGCAGATGTTTCATGTGAGAATGTCCTGAAACCACTTAAAACTGTTTGACAAAATCTACACACCTAAACATGATGTCAAGAGGAACAATGCTGGTGTCTACTTTTCTTATGCTTGTCAAGTTTCCTGTAAGTATTGTACCTGTTATAAATGAAATTCAAAACTGAACTTTACTGGCAAGGGATTATGGGTAAAGTAGGTTGTAAGTTTTACAGGTGAGGGCTGCAAAGATGGTGAATATGACTCCATAGCTTGTCTATGAAAATTATATGACTCAATTAATGTAAAGCACTTAGAAAAGAGCCTCACTTATAGTTAAAGTACAATAAACATTAGCTGTCATTTTGATGTCCAGATCACACGAGCCTAAAATGCCAGAAATTGCAGTGCCTACTTGCTTCCTAAACACATTCCAAGGTTACTCCCTCACCAGTGAATTCATGCAACCAGACATATATCACCCATTCATTAGTTATTTGCAATAATATTCTCTTACCATAAAGCATGTGTTATGCTATTGCCAGGGATGCAGTAACAAAGGAAGTATATTTGTTTTTCTCCCTCAAAGAATCCACTGTCTCTGTGGAAAGAAAGATGTACATAGGTGACTTAATGTGTGAATTTATATAGTGCTTAATAAAGTTTATAGCCCTGGCTGGTAGCACAGTGGTTAAGGCGCCGGCCTGCGAACCCAAAGGTCGCAGGTTCGATTCCCCAGCCAGGGCACATAACAAGGTTGCAAACCAGGTCTTTAATCAGGTCTGTGGCTGGAGGCAGGAGAAAAGCAACCATACATTGATGTCTCTCTCCCTCTCTGCCTCTCTCTCTTCCCCTCTTTCTAAAAATAATGAAATAAAGTCTTTAAAATAAATAAATAAATAAATAAAGTTTATAAGTCACTTTACAATTTCTTATTCTCTACCATATATTATCCTAAATCATCTAAACATGAGATAAACAAGGGGTATTATATATTTTTGAAAACTATCATTTACAGATAATGGAAAGATTTAGAGAGGTTGTAATATCAAGGTCAGCAGTAATAGGACTGGTATTAGAAATACAATTCTCCTAGAATTATTGTAATAATTTTGAAGGACATGTAAATATTGATTCATTATGTTGTACATCTGAAATTATTGTAAAGTTATATGTCAATTATACATCACTTTAAATTTAAATTAAATTAAAATTTAAAAAATTATCATTCTGATGCCTATATGCTCTTTCTGATGGGAATCTGATATGTTCAGGAAGTCTTTGAAAAAGAAGAGTAGGAAGAAGACAAGATTGTTGCTGAGGAGAGAAAGGGGAAAAAGGACCATTTTCAGATTGTCTGGGTTAAAAATATGACTTTGACATTAATCTTATGACCTTTGGCACTTTCTGCCTCAATTTACAATTCTATAACTGAATGGCAATCAACCCTTGCTGGAGGCTCAGTGAATAGGTGCCAACCTGTGAACCCAAAGGTCTCTGGTTTGATTCCCCAGCCAGGGGAACATCACCAGGTTGCAACTCAGGTCTCCAGCCAGGTCCGTAGCTGTAGGCAGGTGAAAGGCAACCATACATTGTTGTTTCTCTCCCTTTCTTCCTCCCTCCCTTCCCCCCTCTCTAAAAATAATGAAGGGGATTGATGTAATACAACAACAATAAAATTAAATTAAAAAATAAATAAAAATAATGAATAAAATCTTTACTGGTCATTTTCTTTTCTTTTCTTTTTAAGATTTTATTCATTATTTTTAGAGAGATTGGAAGGAAGGGAGGAAGAAAGGGAGAGATACAACAATGTATGGTTGCCTTTCACCTGCCTCCAGCTATGGACCTGGCTGGAGACCTGAGTTGCAACCTGGTGATGTGCCCTGACTGGGGAATTGAATCAATGACCTTTGGGTTCACAGGGGATGCCTTTATCTACTGTTGAATAAAATCTTTTTTAAAAATCTGTTTTAAAAAGGCAATCATAAGACCGATCTCATAGAATTAAGATGATTAAATCCATGTACTTATATAAAACACTGAGAAGTATGTTTGGGACATAGTAAGTCCTCAGTTAAGTATTTCTTATTTTTATTATTGTTATTTAGCAGCAGCAGCAGCAGCAGCATCGTAAAATTCTCAATTGACTCAAATGTAGATGGTGCTTATCTCGCTAGGTCCCTTCTCTCTCTCCCAATTCCTCCCACTAGTAATATGCATAGTAACTGTTTCTGGTTAAGTGTGGGCCACAGGTCAAGCACTATTTTAGTACAACATCATGATGGAGTGGAAAAAGCACACGATTAGGCGTCAGGAAGTCTGGATTCTAGTCTGGGTTCTTCCATTAATGATCTATGAAACTCTGGGTGAATCACTTAACCTCTTTGGACTGCCTCTATCAAACAGGGGAAAATATACTCCTTAACCTACCTCAGAATGTTTGAAAGTTCAAATGAGATCATAGATGTTAGATGTTAAAAAGTTAAAAGCACATTACAAATGCTACATGATAGTGTTTTCATTATCTTCAAAGTTAGCCTCTACATCTTCTTCTCATTTACCCTTGATAGCCATTCATTCACTGAATCTTGATTCTTGCTCCAAAATGTCTTCCAAATCTCATATTCTCTGTTTTCAGTTCATCTGTCCTACTTCAGAGCTTCATCATTCCTTAACAAGGTAACTTTTACAAGTTTTTATTTTCTCTAGTCCAGCTTTGTTTCTTTCTGAACTAGCCATCCAATCAATGTCTCCAGAGTGACTTTTCTAAAGGGAAAGTATCACTATGTTAATTCTTCCTCTACAATCCCACTTCAAGATTAGAAACTTCCAATGACTCCCTATTACTTATAGGATATGCAAAATTCATTGAGGTTCCTGCTAACCTTTTTAAATCTTTATTGCCTACCTCATCTCCATAAACCCTATGCTCCAAGAAGATAATACAATGTACATTGTTCTACATAATTTTATTTATTTAAGATTTTATTTATTATTATTTTTTTAGAGAGAAGGGCAAGGAGGGAGGAAGTAAAGGAGAGAAACATCAATGTATGTTTGCATTCCATCTGCCTCCAGCTATGGACCTGGCTGGAGACCTGGCTTGTAACCTGGTTATGTACCCTGACTGGGAATCGAACCAGGATCCTTTGGGTTCACAGGCCAGCACCAATCCACTGAGCCACACCAACCAGGGCTGTTCTACATTATTTTATATAAGGGATCTGAGCATCTGAAAAGTTTGGTATCTGTGGAGAATCTTGGAACCAAGTACCCATGGATATTGGGGGATGACTGGGTAGTTAGGTTTTGAGAAAGTCAAAAGTCATTCATGGATTTTTGTCTACACAGAGCTTAGAGTCCTTGACCCCTGTGTTGTTCAAGGATCAACTTTACTTCCTGTCTCTGAACCTTTTCTGTATCTATGCCACTGTATATCCTATTCTCTTTGCCTGTAGTGCCATGTATGTCTTCTATGCCCAGCAAAATCTTAGTCTTCCTTCAATGGCTGAATCTAAAGTCATTTCTTCAATGAAGCTTTTCCAAATGCTTATCCCATTCGGTTTAACCCTGAATGGGTTACTTAAGTCCATTTCTTTTGGTTAACAGCCTTTTGTCCAACCCTAAATTTAACATATTTCATATTCTTTTATAACTAATTGTTTTGGAGTGTTATACCCCAATTAGGCCAGAAGCTTGTTGAGAGCAGGAGGCCTGTTTTATTAATCCCTGGCTCCTTAGCATAGCTCCTGGCACAGAGTACATACACAATAAGAACTGGTTAAATGAATAAATGCTAAACCAATATTAAATGTTTATTCTCAATTATATTTTTATGTCATAGCAAGTATTTACTTCAATTACAGTTTACATTAAATATTAACATTGCAAACATTTTGAGTATTTGCAAAGATGCTTTTTTCTTATCTCTTAAAATATTGATATCTAAATTGGAAATTTTAACAAGTATACATGTAAAAATAATAAACAAGAACATTATATATTCAAAGCACAACTGGGCAAACAATGGACATGAACTAAGGGCTTGCTGGAAAGAAAGTGGTACTAGGCAGAGAGGGAAAAGGGGGGAAATTGGCATAATCAATAAAATACACTTTAAAAATAATTAGGTGCATGCACACATGACATAAATCAAAAAGGCAGTGAATGGGAGGATGCAAGATTATGTTTAGAAAACAGCAGTTTTTATGGCACCTCAAAACTAATCTAGGTAAGTTTTAGAAAAAAGTGAGATTTCCAGAAACTATTCTGATCAAACATGGCTGGAATGGGGATGGGCAAATCACAAGATACCTCTAGTAAACACTGTTTACAGAATCTTGTTTACCTGTTTGATTTTTTAAATTATATTTTATTGATTGTATTATAACAGTTATCCCAATTACCTCCTTTTCCCTCCTCCACCCAGCACCCCCACACTGTTGTTCATGTCCATGGATCATGCATGTAAGTTTTTTGGCTAGTCCACTTCCTATACTGTAGGTTACATCCCCATGGCTATTCTGTAACTACCTATTTGTACTTTTTAATCCCCTGACCTCTCACCAATTCCTCCACACCCTCTTTCCATCTGGCAACTATCAAAATGCTCTCCCTATCCATGATTCTGTCTCTGTTCTTGTTTGCTAAATTTGTTTTTTAGATTCAATTGTTGATAGATATGTATCTATTGTCATTTTATTGTTCATGGTTTTTATCTTCTTCTTTTTCTTAAATAAATCCCTTTAACACTTCATATAATAATTGTTTGGTGATAATGAACTCCTTTAGTTTTGTTTGTTTGTTTGTTTGTTTGTTTTGGGAGGGGGGAAGCTCTTTATCTGCCCTTTGATTCTAAATGATAGCTTTCCTAGATAGTACAATGTTGGCTGTAGCTCCCTACTTTACATGACTTTGAATATTGCTTGCCAATCCCTTCTAGCCTGCAAAGTCTACTTTGAGAAATCAGCTGACAATCTTATGGAAGCTCCCCTGTAGGTAACTAACTTATTTTCTCTTGCTGCTTTTAAGACTTTCTCTTTATCTTTAACCTCTGGCATTTTAATTATAATATGTCTTGGAGTGGGCCTCTTTGCATTGATCTTGTTTGGGACTCTCATGGCCCAAATGAAAGAACAGATCAAAACTTCAGAAAAAAACAAAACAAGATGGAGATGGGCAATGTATCAGATGCAAAGTTCAAAACACTGGTTATAACAATACTCAAGAAACTTCATAAGGACCTCAATAGCATAAAAAATATCAATTGAAATAAAGAACAATTTACAGGGAAACAACAGTAGAGTGGATGAAGCCAAGAATCAAATGATCTGGAACATAAGAAAGCAAAAAACAAAAACAAACAAACAAAACAAAATGAAAAAACAAACAAACAAACAAACAACAAGAACAAGAAGAAGAAAAAGAAATCAAAAAAAACAAGGATAGTGTAAGTAGCCTCTGGGACAATTTCAAGCATTCCAACATTTGCATCATAGGGATGCCAGAAGGAGAAAAGAAAGAGCAAGAAATTAAAAATCTATTTCAAAAGACAATGAAAGAAAACTTTCCTGATTTGGTGAAGGAAATGACATGCAAGTCCTGAATGTTTGATTTAAAGCTTTCAGAGTCCCAAAAGATTGTGGCCACTCCTTTCTATTCACTGATTTCCTCCTTCAGTTACTGTATTGGTAACCCTCTCAAGAAACACAGGACTATCACTTATCACCCTAGAGAAGGTTCTACTACTTGGTAACTTAAAAGGAGAAATGGAGTTGATTGTGTTAGTCAAAGTTTTATTTTATTGTCACTAATAAGTATTGGAATTAGTGGACAAAAGCTACTTATATTTTAATGACTTAGAAATAACACTCCTAAATACATATACAGCTTCAACTCAGTAGCATGATTTAATTGCCTTCTAGGGGCCTGGTCCCTAGATATATCTTCCATTAAATCACTTCTTTGGAACCAGTATGAATAAACTCAGAGTAAAGCAGCAGAGGATGTTTTAAGATTGTTCTCTCCTTCTAAGTTTATAGTTTGGACCATCTGGAGTCCTGCTTTCTAAAATGTTTAGTATAATTAAAATACAACCCATTGTAAGAGCAAGTGAAGGAAGTATACCCTGGCAAGAAGAAAATAAACCATATTTGTCTTAGAACAAATCAACATATACATTTGGAATGGTCTGTTCCAACACGGATATTCCAGGATGAACTGGTAACTCACTCTGCTTCAAAGACTCCAATGTTTCAGTAAGCTGATGATTCTGCAACACATAAAAGACTATAACAATACTACTTTTGAGACCTTAGCGTTTGTAGGGGGGTTATGCTATTCAGGTAGATAAAATATATTTGATTCCAAACATTCAATTGAGTTCCTTCCATATGTGAGGAACTGAGCTAAGTATTGGAGTTACAGAAATAAATAAAATGCCAATTGTTTTCAGAGGGCTCACAGTATCTGACTATATTGCCTTCTTCCTGTTCTCATTTGCTAAATTCTTCTCCACCTTCCAGACACTAAAAGCAACCAATTTTCACATTGTCATGGGCGCTGTTACATGAGGCCTTTAAAAAATAATAGATAATATGTATATAGCACAAAAGGCCCATGAGATAGATACTATAATTATCTCAATTTTACAATTGGGGAAAAGAAGGTGGAAACAAGTTAAGAAAATTAATTACCAATGTCACACAGTGAATCACTGATGGATCCAGGATTAAAATTTTGTTTCCAAGTCCATGCTCTTAACCAACGCTCTACAGTGTGTGATATGGACAATAGCATTTTCTATCTATGAGTGCTACCCATTAAATTAAGTGTATTTTGAGTTCCCAGAACTTTCTGAAGAGCTTTATTTGTCTCTTAACTTTAATATTAAGAATGAATTGAGTCTTCCTGGTAAGCACGTGGAGAAAAGCCTTGAAGTGTCTCTAAAACATTTCTCAAAGATCAAAAACCAGTGAATATACATGTGAGTATCTCCTCATATGTCTCATTTATTCAGGAATATTCTGGCCTACACAGTTCCACAACATTGAATTTTTCAATAATAAATATATATGCTTAGTCAAGCAAGATTCACTCAAATTACTTAAACAGAAAAATGTATTATTTTTGTTTTCCAGCTGTTTATACTGGCATTTATTTTGAGGCCTTTGGTGTCATAAAATGGTGAGGATTGAAAGTCAAAATAAGCCTTTATGAATTAAAAATGTTATTTTAGTATGAAACTTAGTATCACTTGAAAGTCTGTGCCCTGAGCATTCCACTTTAGTAATGCTAATAGGGTCTATGGTTATGTTATCACCATCAGGTAAAGAAAAGATCACCTGACTTCTGCCTCAGACTTAGTCTCAAAACTCTACTGCAAGATTATTTTTCATTCAGATTGATTCTATTTTCTGATTCCAGTTTCAGGAATATAAAGAACAACAACAACAACCAAAAAAAAAGTCCTGTAATTCTCATTAAATGTAGTAAAGGGCCTCCTTGTAGAATCACTGTTTATAATAAGAAAACAATTGTAGTTATAAACTTAGAGCAGCTAAGTATTTTTTTCAGTCTGTCTTTGTCTCTGATTTCTATTTAGACACCCCTTATACTATAATATAGGGTTCCATTAAGGACCCTGTTATACAATCTTACTCTATTTCCTGAATAACTTGTCCATGAAGGTCTTGTAATTTTTGTGACCTGGAGTGTATCCTAGGTAGAAAATCCAAACAGATTACCTATATCATTAGCCTGGATGGCCTTTCATTTGCCCAGCTCCTAAGACAAACCTTATCTACAGCCTACTTTCACCAAGGCTTGACACCTGCCTCATTAGCCTGAAACTAAATACTATAAAGACCCCAAATCCCAATTTGTGGTTAGAGCTTGATGAAAATCTTAGACAATCTGGAAAAAAGGATCTTGACCTTAATAATGAACTGGTCTGTGATAACAGTCATGCATGACAGAACTAGACCAAAGTAAGTAAAAGTTCAAATGGAGGAAAAAGAGTGAAAACACTTTTTCTCAGATTCTAGAATTACACTCACTTTCTCTCTTTACTATAACACCTTCTCTCCACATAAAGAATAAATTGTAGGGCTAAAAACTGTAAGACATTAAAGTGCACTTTTGACTGTCAAGGCAATAATGAGACTGAATATTATGAGATATTGCCTGTTTCTCATCATAGGGTTTTTACCCTCCAATGTTTATTTCCTTTAGCCAATTCAATGTAGTTTCATTCAAATTAATTTTATGACACTGGGAAAGGCAAAAAAGCCAAGTAACTAGCCTTGATTCATTTAACAAATATGCATTGAATATATAGTTTGTGGGTTCATACCAGACACTTTGTGAGGCGGGCTTCTTCCCTCTTAGAACTTTAAATTTATTAAGGGAGCAGAAATTAAATAACCATGTAGACAGACAGATGATAAGTAGGTAGATGATATAGAGATAAGAGCCATGCAAATAAAGTTCAGGTTCCACTGCTAGGATAATACCCAAAGAATCCCAAAACACCAATTCAAAAGAACCTATGCATTCCAATGTTCATATTAATGTTATTTACAACAGCCAAATGCCAGAAACTTCCTAAGTGCTCAGCAGTAAATTAGTAGATGAAAAGACTGGTACATTTATACAGTAGAATACTATTCAACAGAAAGAAGGAACTCTTACTCTTTCCTACAGCATGGATGGAAATGGATAGTATTATGCTTAGTGAAATAAGCCAGGCAGCAAAAGAAAAGTTCCATATGATCTTACCTATAAGAGGAATCTAATGAACAAACAAATGATCCAAATAGAATCAGAGGCATGGAAACAAAGAACAGACTGACAGTGACAAGAGGGGAAATGGGAGGCATGTAAGGGATAATGAAGGGGAAGGTTCTCATCAAGAAACTAGTATAAATGACCCCTGGACATGGATAACAGGGAGGGGATTGACTATGGGAGCAGGGGTCGGGGGTAGTGGAGAGTAAGAGGGGAAAATTTAGGACAAATGTAATAGAATAAGAATTTTAAAAGATTAAAAAACAGTTGTGACAAAGAATTTTGATTTTTAGATTAGTGGGGTTATGGAAAGCCTTTCTAATAAAGTTCCTTTAAACCTGAGATACTAAGGATAACTAGAAGTTCACCAAGCAAAATGGTAGGAATGTTATTTCCAGCGAGAACACAATGTGCAATAGTGACGAGATGGGAATGACCGTAGAGTGCTTCATAAAGATAGTGTGGCTGAAACATGGTGAGCCCAAGAAAAGAGTGCTAGATAAATTTATAGCCAGATAATTTAAAGTCATAGACTGTAGATCCTGGTAAATAGGTTAGATTTTATTCAAAATGTAATTAGAAGCCCTAGAGTGAGTTTACACATGCGAAGGATATGGTCATAATAATGTATGTTTGTAACAGTTCTCTTTGTTGTGTGGCAAATAGACTATAAAAAGAGGCAAGAATGGAAGTAGGGAGACCTATCTAGGCAGCAAATGTATTTGTCCAGATAAGAGATGATGATGGCTCTAGCTAGATAAGTGTTAGCTGTGGATATGAAGTTTTTAGGTAGATTTGAAATATATTTAGGAGAAAGAACCAGTAGGACTTGGTAATTGGTTTTATATGCAAAGTAAGAAAAAATAAATGTGAACTGGGCACAAATCTTATGTCATGGATACGAACCAGTCAAGACAAATTTCTGGCTAAAATCCATAGTGGTAAAGAACAAGTCTGTGGTTTAGAGATCTGATTACATAGTAGTAAATTAGCACATTTTCTTTTAGAGGGGTGTTCAAAGCACATTTCAAGTGGAGTTAACACCCCTCATTTTGCAGATGAAGTAATTAAGATTCCAAAAGGATTGTAAGACTTTGCTAATCGACCATGTACTGTGCATGAATGCTTTATCTTCCAAATTAGAACATAAACTTCAAAATAGCCTCATGTGTTTCAGAGACATCTCCTAATACCACCTAATATGACTAAAGGCACAGCTGACAATAAATGATTTTCAAATTAAAATGAATTAAATTTCTTCTTTCTCAGAAGGTAGAACAAAATGGATATTCTGCTCATTGATAATGACAGCAAAGTGACAGAATTCATCCTGGTGGGTTTGTCCAGTCATCTGAAAGCTCATATTGCCTTTTATTGCATCACAGTAGTAATCTACCTGATCACATTGGTGGGTAACAGTCTCAACATTGTCATGGGTAGACTTGATGGGTGGCTTCACATCTCTATCATTTTTCTTAAACAACCTATCCTTCCTTGATATCTACTACCTCCAGCAATTTGTGGCATTTTTGTTGTTCAATGGTTTAAGAGACTATCTCATCATTTTCCACACTAGCTGTTATGCTCAGATGACCATCACTACTGTTCTGGGGCTGTCATGGTTTATGATAGATTTATTGCAACCTTCAATCCCTCACATTACACCATGGTTATGAGCAATTGGGTCTGTGTACAGTTGGCCATGTGAACCTGGTCCAGTATCTTCCTTTTAGCAATAATTCAAATCATTGCAATCCCTGCCCATTTTTGTGCAAACAACGTCATCAACAATTTTACCTGTGAGATTCGGACCTTGTTGAAACTCATCTGTTCAGACACCCAGTCAGATTTATTCTGAGTCTGGTCATCAGCATATTCACATTGCCACTGCCCTTCACCTTCATCCTTATGTCCTATACTCACATTAAGTTTGCTGTTTTGCAGATCCACTCTGCAGAGGATCCACCCAGCCTATGCATTTCATTTGATTGTAGTCACCGTATTTTATGTAACAGCCATCTCATGTACCTGAAACTGCAGTCAAGGTAGTCCCAAGATGAGGGTAAAGTCATCTCTGAATTTAATGATGTTGCATCCCCTATTTTAAACCCTTTCATTCACATCTTTGAAGACAAGGATGTGAAAGATGCCTTAAGAAAACTAATTACAATAGGGTGGGAATTGACTTTGGGGGCAGGGTGTGGTAGGCAATGGAGGGGAGAGCAACAGGGGGAAAATTGGGGCAACTATAATTGAATAATAAAATAAATTTTAAAAATAAAATAATTAAGAAGGAAGAATCTTAAAAATAACTGAATAGATCATAGATGCTCATTTAATCAACAGTTTGTCATTGATTTGTTAAAATAACAAGGAAGGAATGCTAAACAATATTTTAGTATGGGTATTAGCTTCAAATGCATTTTTTCTATTTCCAAAAGGTATATGATAAAGAACATCCTCTCACTAATTAAATCATGTTAAACACTTACAATGCCATTTATTTAAGTAATAAATTATACAGGAAAATCTTATGGAAAAGTTTATAAAACAAAATAATAACTGGTATACTCATATTTTAATTCTGAGTATTTTATTTCATTTTACTGAATGAGAAATATTTCAATAGTTTACAATTCTCTTTTATAAATGATAAAGAACAAAGTTGCAAAATGGACAATTCCTATCTCAATGCTTTTTGTATGCTTCATATTATGACCCAGGCTTTAGAGTGATGGATATAAGTGGGTAGAGAGTGGAAAATTACTCAAATACTATAAAAACTTCCATATAGAAAGTTATCTGCTGAAGCAAGGAGCACTTCAAGAATCTGTAGATACTGAGGGCTGAAACTTATGGCCTTATGGAACGTTTTCTTATATGTATTGATCAGTAAAAAGGGCCATGTTTTCTCTGTTAATGTACACTACTCCTGGATAATTTCATGCAACTTCCAAAGTTGTCCAATTCAGACACAGAAAAAATTTAACTCAGGAGAAAAAACTTTAAAACAAGCAAGTGTGTACTATATTTAAAAATTATAATGTTCATTATTTCAAAATGCATGAGTGCTCAGAAATGAAAGATTGAGTATAATATCAGCACTCAGTGAGGCTTGCATAGGTTTTTAAATCCAGCAGACATGTATTTAAGTTTGTCACTCATGGTCATGTGAAATTTAATTATTTATTTTTCATCTTGAAACTTCAATTTTCTTATCTACCAAATGGAGATTATAAGAGTGCCTACCTCACAAAGTTGAATATTAAGTGAGATAATGCATGTTAAGTTTTTACCACAATGTGTAGCACATGATAGATACTGAATAAACGTCAACAACAACAACAACAAATTTTTAAAAACTTGTCAACTTACTCTCTAACCCATTGCACAAGTGTTCATTTGCTTATATGTGTACCCACAATGACTGCATCACTCAAAAATGATCCATGAATAGCAATAAGAAAAATAAAGTACTTAAGAATCAACTTAACCATGGAGGTAAAAGACTTGGACTCAGAAAACCACAGAACACTGAAGAAAGAAATTAAGGAAGATACAGATAAATGGAAGCATATGACACATTCATGGATGGGAAGAATTAACATCATTAAAATGTCCATACTACCTTAAGCAATCTATAGATTCAATGCAATCCCAATTAAAATATCAATGACATATTTCACAGATATAGAAAATACACTTCAAAAATTTATGGAGGCAAAAATGTCCACTAATAGCCATAGCAATCTTGAGAAAGAAGAGCAAAGTAGGAGGAATCACAATACCATATTCAAATTATACTACAAGGCCACTGTAATCAAAACAATCTGGTACTGGCATAAGAATAGACATACAGATCAATGGAACAGAATAGAGAGCCCTGAAATAAACCCCAGACTCTATGGTCAATTAATATTCAACAAAAGGGGAAGAAACACAAAATGGAGTGAAAATAGCCTCTTCAACAAGTGAGGTTGGGAGAACTGGACAGAGACATGCAAAATAAATAAATAAATAAATAAATAAATAAATAAATAAATAAAACTAGACCACCAATTCACACCATGCACCAGAATAAATTCAAGATGGATAAAGGACTTAAACAGAAGCCATGACACCATAAAAGTCCTAGAGGAAAACATACGAAGTAAAATTTCAGATATCTTTCCCAGAAATATTTTCACCAATAATTTTCCAAGGGCAAATGAAATAAAGGAACAAATAAACAAATGGGACTATATGAAACCAAAAAGTTTCTGTTCAGCTAAAGAAAACATCAGCAAAATTCAAAGGGAACCAGCTGTATGGGAAAACATATTTGCAAATGATACCTCATACAAGGGTTTGACTTCCAAAAAATATAAAGAACTTACATGACTCAACGCCAGGGAGACAGACAGCACAATTAAAAAATGGGCAAAGGACCTGAACAAACACTTCTCTGAGGCGGACATACAAAGGGCCCATAGACATTCTAAAGAATCCTCAACATCACTAGCCATCAGAGAGATGCAAATTAAAAACACAATGCAATACCACCTCATACCTGTAAAAATGGCAATTGTTAACAAATTAACAAACAAGTGTGGGTGAGGATGTGGAGAAAGGGGAACCCTGGTGCACTATTGGTGGGAATGCAGACTGGTGCAGCCACTGTGGAAAATAGTATGGAGTTTCCTCAAAAAACTAAAAATGGAACTGCCTTTTGATGCAGCAATTCCACTGCTAGGATTATGCCCGAAGAACACCAATTCAAACACCAATTCAAAAGAATCTATGTACCCATATGTTCATAGCAGCGCTATTTACAATAGCCAACCGCTGGAAACAGCCTAAGTGCCCATCAGTGGATGACTGGATAAACAATGTTTGGTATATTTAACAATGGAATACTATACAGCAGAAAGAAGGAAGAAATGCCTACCTTTTGTGACAACATGGATGGAACTAGAGAGTGTTATGTATATTTCATGAAATAAGCCATTCAGTGGAAGACAAATACCATATGATCTCACCCAATACAGGAGACTAATGAACAAAACAAACAAGCAAAACAGAACCAGATGCGTGAATACAAGGAACAGGCTTTCAGTGTGCAGAGGGAAGGGGTGGGAGGAGGGGGAGAAAGAGGCAAAGAAGGGGAAGAGGAACTAGAATGGATAACCCATAGACATGGACAACATGTGGCATTGACTGTCTGAAAGGGCATAGGGAGGGTGGGGTAGGAGAGACCAGTGGGGAAAAAATGGGATACATGGAGTACAACAACAATAAAATTAAAGTTAAAAAAATGATCCATGACAATATGATATATTGAAAAATATGTTCTCACTGTTATGTTCATTTAAATTTATTATATTAAAAATGATGTTAAGCCCTGGCTGGTGGCACAGTGGATAAGGTGCCAGCCTGCAAACCCAAAGGTTGCTGGTTCGATTCCCCAGTCAGGGCACATAACCATGTTGCAAGCCAGGTCTCCAGCCAGGTCCATAGCTGGAGGCAGGTGAAAAGGGCAACCATACATTGATGTCTCTCTCCATCTCTGCCTCTGTCCCTTCCCCTCTCTCTAAAGAGAATAAAATAAAATCTTTAAAAAATAAAAATATGTTTTCCATGTTAATTTGTCATTTGTATTCTGAGAGTTAAGGTCTTTGTTATTAGGTCAAGTGATAATAAATAAACTTGGGAAACCAAAAATGCTGCATTCAGTGACATATGATTAGTTTATAAAAAAACCTCAAATTTGTTTCAACATTGTTGACTCCATCATTGTTTTCAGATATACCCTAACAGGCAGATCCCCAGTTTGATCTATTCGACTTCGATCTGGTAAGCAATACTGCAATTAATGCCTAATTGTTCAACAACAGAAGCTATTATAAATGAAAATTAAAATAAAACTGTGGGAATCCCAACAGAGAACTCTTTAGAAGGAAATCTATGGTTTTATGCAAATTTTGTTGTAGTTACCAATTTAACCTTGAACAAATTCTTCTGTAAGTTTTATTCTGGTATTTCTAAATACTTCTCATTTAACCTACAGCACTCTTGAAACTAAAGGAAAGGTACCTATAACTAACCAGTAAGGTACAGTGAGCTGGAAAGGAGGAGGGAACAAACATGATACCTCAAAAAAAAAAAAAAAATACAGAGTGAAACTGCAAATCTACTACTTACTGGAGTTTGATAATTTTCATTACGGACTAGCAAGAGGTAAAGAATAATAATGAGATGTGCTTTTTGCTGACAGAAAGAAATTTATTGGGGATAGGCAGAGACCATTTTAGCCACAAGAGAAAATTTGACAAGAAAACTAATGTCTTCCCTTTTGATTACCTCAGAAAGAAGTTAGACAGGCTTTTCTGTTCTACAGAGAAATGTTACATCCTGAAGTGGAGAACAAGCTGCAGGAAGATTTCTCATATGAAGTCAAGACTTGATGAACAGAAAGTGTAAGAAATTATAAAAACAGGCCCTGGTTGGTGTCTCAGTGGATAAGGCACTGGCCTGCAAACCCAAAGGTCGTTGGTTTGATTCCCAGCCAGGGCACATAACCAGGTTGTAAGCCAGGTCTCCAGCCAGGTCCATAGCTGAAAGCAGGTGAAAGGCAGCCACACATTGATGTTTCCCTCCCTCTCTGCCTCTCTCCCTTCCCCTCCCTCTAAAAATAATAAATAAAATATTTTAAAAAAGAAAGTTTGAAGAAGACAATTTCCACAATAAACATTAAGGATAAAGGTACCATATGCACTTATCTCTAAATGATTAGTTGTTTTTATAATTTCTTTTTTTTTAAGATTTTATTTTATTTTTTTTAGAGAGCAGGGAAGGGAGAGAGGCAGAGAGGGAGAGACACATCAATGTATGGTTGCTTTTCACCTGCCTCCAGCTAAGAACTTGGCTGGAGACCTGGCTTGCAACCTTGTTATGTGCCCTGACTGGGGAATTTAACCAGCGACCTTTGGGTTTGCAGGCCCGTGCCTTATCCACTGTGCCACCAGCTCAAACTTTCTTTAGACTACTAAATGCACAAGTTCAAGTAATAACAATCTAACAGTACTTTGGAACTATCCATGCCCTGGGAAACACTTAAATTCTTTATCTCTGCCAAACAGCACTTACAGATTTGCAGCTGGTAATGGGCAACTCTGCCTGCTTACACACTTTCTCTTTCATAATGTGTGCCAAAATCACAAAGCAACATCTCAAAAGGTTAGACTGACCCCTTAAAAATTGACATGATGGAGAAAAGAGTTTCATGTTGCTTAGTCATATTAACAGGTTGAAGAAAATGGCCTTCAGAGTCCTGGAATTGTTAAAAAAAAAAAAAAAAAAGTTCAACATTTGAAAAAAGCAAAGGATATATTATTGGTTCATGAGAGAGTTTGCCATGTAAACAGAGCTGTTAAATCTACCACTCTACCACATTCATCACATGGAAAGGAGAACACAGAAAAGTGTTCATTTATTCCTGTAATATTTTGTTTTTCTTTCAATTAAAATGGCCACCATATAAAGTTTTTCACTGTATGCCCACTTCTTTGCTCTCCAACTTTGTGCAAGTTACTTTAACCTCTCTAATGACCCCATCCTCATCTATGTAGTTAATAATAATACTCCTAATAATAATAATGTCTTTACTTCATAGGGTTACAATGGGGAATTAATAAGATAAAGCATGTAAAATACTCAGCACAGTACTTGGGAAATAGTAACCAAATGAAATGTAAGCTACTATTTCATATAAATGTAGCAGAGATGTCTACATTGAAATGCCTAGTTTATTCTGTGTACAGCAAAGGATATCACACTTTTCTTGGTTAAAACTTATACCTGGAATTATGTTATACATACATAGACATATGGATGTCTCTGGGTATAAGTGTTAGAGGTTATTTCACACATTGTTTTTATTCCTTACTTGACTTACTCAACTAATATTTATTGAATATCTTTGTTATGTAATTTGTTAGCATTTGGGGATTTACAGTGAAAAAGACCAAATTCCTAAACTTAAGTATAAAACATTTTAATAGAAAGACATATATTGAACATATTAGCATATATATAAATAAAATAATTTAGAGAGCATGAGAAGTATCCTGAAGGAAACATACAGGAAGCTGAAATAAAGAGTAACAGGTGGGACCTATTTTGGACAAGATTGTGAGGTAAAATCTCTCAAAAGAAGTAATATTTCAACTGAATATGAAGAAGTACATTAAATGATTACTGTAAAATACAAAGAGTGAGGAGAGTTGTGTACTAGAATAAGGGAAAAAACAAAATCTCTAAAGAAAGACAGAACTGTGCATGTTTAAGAAACAGAAAGAAAGCCCTGGCTGGTGACACAGTGGATAAGGCGCCGTCCTGCGAACCCAAAGGTCGCAGGTTCGATTCCCCAGCCAAGGCACATAACCAGGTTGCAAACCAGGTCTCCAGTCAGGTCTGTGGCTAGAGGCAGGTGAAAGGCAACCCTACATTGATGTCTCTCTCCCTCTCTGCCTCTCTCCCTTTCCCTCTTTCTAAAAAATAATGGAATAAAATCTTAAAAAAAAAATAAAAGAAACAGAAAGAATACAAGTGTGACTAGAGCTAAGTGAGCACAGGGATGGGTAGAAGGTATGTCAGTTATTCCTTCTTTCAACAAAAGCAACAATAAATACAAACACATATTTATTTTCATACGTGCACACACAAATACATATAGAGAAAGAAACTGAGAGAGACAGAACTTACTCTGTGTGCCACAAATTTTTCTAGGCTTTTGGAAAACACCAATGAATAAAGAAAGTTTCCACATGCATGAGACTTATATAATAGCATGGGGAAATAAAGTATAAAATAAATCATATACAAGGGGGACCCCAAGAAATTGGAATTATCTTCTGGAGGATAGGCCTTTTGTAGTGCAGGCTTCCCCTGCCACATGAGTATTTTAGCAACCCATCTGTATCAGTATTCCAGTTGGTGATGTTGTTGCGTTTGGCTTCAGTGAAAAGTTATTTGAAGACTCCTTCATTGCATTTGCCCATTTTATGACGGGTGATTTATGAGCACATCTGCCAACACTGTGCTGCGGTTCAGCAGTTTTTGACCAAAAATGACGTGACCTCTGACCTTACTCTCTCTATTCATCTGATCTCTCCCCCAGGGACTTTTTTGTTTGTTGTTTTCCTGGATGAAAAAAGTCCTCAAAGGGAAATGTTTTGCCAACGTGGAAGAGATGAAACAAAAAATGGCAGAAGCACTAAAGGCATCAAAATCAATGAGTTTAAAAACTAGTTTGAGCAGTGGGGAAAAAGTGTCTCGATAGTTATATTGCATAAAATAGTACTTTGAAGATGGTGACTGAAGTTTAAACATGTAAGAATAAATACAATTTTTTAAAGATTTTTTATTTATTATTTTTAGAAGGAGGGGAAGGGAGAGAGGAAGAGAGGGAGAGAAACAACAATGTATGGTTGCCTTTTACCTGCTTCCAGCTACCAGACCTGGCTGGAGACCTGGCTTGCAACCTGGTTATGTGCCCAGGCTGGGAATAAAACCAGCGACCTCTGGGTTCGCAGGCCAGCACCTATTCACTGCACCAGCAGCCAGGGCTCTAAATACACAATTTTTAATAAATAGATTCCATTTCTTTGATCCTCCATCTATGTTAAAAATAATAAGATCGTGATAACAAGGATAAAGAGAGACAGGACAAAAACTTCCATTATAAATAGGGTGATCAGAAAAATCCTGAGAATTCGGAATTTAAGCAAAGATGGGGAGAAATATGTGAATGTTGTAGGAACATTTCAGGCACAGGGGCTAAAGCAGGGGACTGCATAATGTATTTGAAGAACACAGTGGAAGTCTGGAGAGGAGTGAGCCAAGGGAGAAACACAGCAAAGGAGCTCAGAGAGAAAAACTAAATCAAGTTGTGTAGATACCTCATAATCATTCTAAGGACTTCAAGTTTTAAATTTTATTGAGAAATAATTCACTTATCATAATTTCAACATTTTAAATTGTACAATTTAATCGCATTTAGTACATTACAAAGGTGTGCAATTATCACCACTATCCAATTCTAGAATATTTTCATCATACCAAGAAGGGCTTAGCCATTATGCTCCATTCTCTCTTTCCCTCAACCTCAGCAACCAATATATCTGTTTCTACGGATTTGCCTTTTCTAGACATTGCATGTAAAAGAAATACAATATGTGGCCTCTTTAACTTAGCATGTTTTCAAGATTCACCTATGTTGAATAATGATTCATGGTTGAATAATATTCCATTATATGTATATACCAAAATTTGTTTATTCCTTCATGAAGTCCTTGTCTCTATATTTTAAAAATAATAAGCTTCAGGATGTGTCAGCAAAAATAGAGAATTAGGGAAACCCATATCATAACAATATATGCATATTTTAGCGTAGGCTTGTTACTATTCACCTAGGTTATTAAAGTTGCCATAGTGGGTTAAAATTGCTATTTTGCAATTTTGACTTTCATTTTCCTAAAGACTAATAATGTTGTACATCTATCTTTTCATGTACTTATTCCGGGAAATGTATTTTCAGATCATTTGCCATTTTTTCATTGTATTATTTGTCTATTATTGACTTGTAAGAACACTTTGTATCTTCTTTATATAAATCCCTATCAGATACTTGAATTGAAAATATTTTCACCAATTCTGTGGGTTCTTTAGTTATGTTCTTAGTAGTGTCCTTTGAAATACAATAACTTTGTAATTTGATGTCATGTTTATTGTTTATTTTTGTGTGTGGCTTATAATTTTGGTACCATATATAATAAATAATTTGTACTTCTTAATCCTTCAATTGGTAGTTAAAAAAATTCATGGAACATAAAGTTCAGCATGGGAATCTAGTCAATAATATTTTAATAACTATGTATGGTGCTAGGTGGGTAGTTGAATTACTGAGGGGATAATTTTGTAAATTATATAATATCTATCCACCATGCTGTACACCTGGCTCTAATGTAAAGTAATGAATGGCAACTTTAATTGAAAAATAAAACATAAGAAATCATTGCCTAACATTTATGCTTGTGTTACATGTATTTATGTTTGTGTTTCTTCTATGAGTTGCAAAATTTTAACTCTTACATTGGGGACTCTGATATATTTTTCAACTTTATTTTTATTGTTGACACTATTATAGATGTCCCCATTTTCGATCCATTTGCCCACCTCCACTCAGCCCCTATACTCCCTTCCCTCTAGCCATCACCACACTGTTGTCAGTGTCCATGGGTTATGCATATACGTTCTTTGGTTAATCTCCATACTTTCTTTCATCAACCCCCCTCTACCTACCTTCCCCCTGACAGTTGTCAGTCAGTTCCATGTATCCATGACTCTGTTTTTATTTTGTTCTTCAGTTTATTTTCTTTCTTTAAAGTCCACATATAAATGAGATCATATAGTATTTGTCTTTTCTGACTAGTTTATTTCACTTATCACAATAATCTCCAGGTCAATCCATGCTGTCACAATAGTAAGAGCTCCTTTTTTATGGTGGTATAGTAGTCCATTGGGTAAATGGACCACAGCTTTTTAAATTTTTTTAATTTAATTTAATTTTTGTTGTATTACATAAATGCCCCTCTTTTTTTTTGAATTGGTAAGTTTTTATAGAACTTTACTGTTTCTCCAGTGATCTCAATCTTTTTTTCTTTAATTTTATTGTTGTTGTATTACATCCATCCCCTTTTTACTCCCCTCTGTCCCCTTCCCCACCCACCCACTCCGCCACAACGTCAATCCAACTTGTGTCCATGTCCATGGTTCTTCTATACTAGGTTCTTGACTAAACTGCTCCCTTTCTTTGCCTCTTCCTCTCTCCTCCCCCTGCCCCCTTCCCAGTGCCCACTGAAGGTCTATTCACTATATTCATATGGTTCTGTTTTGCTTGTTGTTTGTTTTGTTCATTGATGTCCTGTAATTGGTGAGATCATATGGTATTCGTCTTTCACTGACTGGTTTATTTCACTAAGCATAATACTTTCCAGTTCCATCCATGTTGTTGCAAAGGGTAGGAGTTCCTTCTTTCTTTCTGCTGTGCAGTATTCCACTGTGTAAATGTACCAAACTTCTTTGATCCAATCATCCACTGATGGGCACTTAGGCTGTTTTCAGCACTTGGCTATTGTAAATAGTGCTACTATGAACATAGGGGTACATAAGTTCTTCTGAATTGGTGTCTCAGGGTCCTTTGGGTAGTCCTAGTAGTGAAATCACTGGATCAAAAGGCAGTTCCATTTTTACTTTTTAAAGGAAACTTTATACTGTTTTTCATAGTGGCTGCACCAGCCTACATTCCCACCAACAGTGCACCAGGGATCCCTTTTCTCCACATCCTCACCAACACTTGTTGTTTGTTGATTTGTTGAGGTTGCCATTCTGACAGGTGTGAGGTGGCATCTTATTGTGGTTTTAATTTGCATCTCTCTGATGGCTAGTGATGTTGAGCACTCTTTCATATGCCTTTGGATCCTTTGTATGTCTCCCTCAGTGAGCTGTCTGTTCAGGTCTTTTGCCCATTTTTGAATTGGGCTGTCTGTCTCCCTGGTGTTGAGTGCCATAAGTTCTTTATATATTTTGGAGATCAAACCCTTGTCTGAGGTATCATTGGCAAATATGTTTTCCCATACAGTTGGTTCCCTTTGAATTTTGCTGGTGTTTTCCTTAGCTGAACAAAATCATTTCAGTTTGATATAGTCCCATTTGTTGATTTGTTTGTTCTTTGATTTCCTTTGCCCTTGGAGAAATATCAGTAAATATATTTCTGTGTAGGGTATCTAAAATTTTACTGCCTATATTTTCCTCCAGGACCTTTATGATGGTCCTGCTTATGTTTAAGTCCTTTATCCATTTTGAGTTTATTCTGGTGTATGGTGTAAGTTGGTGGTCTAGTTTTATAATTTTTAGCATGTTGAAGTCCAGTTATCCCAACACCAATTGTAGAAGAGACTGTTTTTACTCCATTTTATGTTCCTTCCCCCTTTGTCAAATATTAATTGACCACAGAACCCTGGGTTTATTTCAGGGCTCTTTATTCTGTTCCTTTGATCTGTATGTCTATTCTTATGCCAGTACCAGACTGGTTTGATTACAGTAGCTTTGTAGTATGGTTTGATGTCTGATATTGTGATTCCTCTTACCTTGTTCTTCTTTCTCAAGATTGCTGAGGCTATTCATGGGTACTTTTGGCTCCATATAAATTTTTGAAGTATTTTTACTATCTCTGTGAAGTCTGTCATTGGTATTTTAATTGGGATTGCACTGAATCTATAGATGCTTTTGGGTAGTGTGGACATTTTTAAAAAATTTTTTATTGTTGTTGTATTACATTCATCCCCTTTTTACTCCCCTCTGCCCCCCTCCCCACCCACACATTCCCCCCAAAGTCAATCCCACCTGTTGTCCATGTCCATGGTTCCTTTATACTAGGTTCTTGTCTAAGATGCTCCCCTTCCCTGCCTCTGCCTCCCCCCTCCCCCAACCCCTTTCCATTTTAATGATGTGAATTCTTCTCATCCTTGAACATGGTATATGCTTCCATTTATTTGTATCTTCCTCAATTTCTTTCTTCAATATTCTGTAGTTTTCTGAGCACAGGTCTTTTACCTCCCCAGTTAAGTTGATTCCTAAGTACTTCATTTTTCTTGTTGTTATGGTAAATAAGATTTGTTTTCTAGTTTCTATCTCTGATGGTTCATTATTCGTATACAAAAATGCTTTTGATTTCTGAATATTGACTTTATATACAGCTATTTTGCTAAATTTGCTTATTAGGTTGAGTAAGTTTTTGGTGGAGCTTATCGGGTTTTGTACATACACTATCATGTCATCTGCAAATAATGACAGTTTGACTTCCTCCTTTCCAATTTGGATACCTTGGATTTCTTTTTCTTCTCTGATAGCCATGGCTAGAACTTCCAAAACGATGTTGAACATAAGTGGAGAAAGTGGACAGCCTTGTCTTGTTCCTGATGTTAAGGGGAAAGCTTTATATTTTGCCCATTGAGTATGATGTTGGCTTCAGGTTTCTCATATATGGCCTTTATGATGTTGAGGTATGCTCCCTCTATTTCCATTTTGCTGAAGGTTGTTATCATAAATAGCTGCTGTACCTTATCAAATGCTTTTTCAGCATCTATTGATATGATCATATGGTTTTTGTCTTTCATTTTGTTGATATGGTGTATTACATTTATTGATTTGTGAATGTTGTACCATCCTTGCATCCCTGGGATGAAACCCACTTGATCATGGTGTATGATCTTTATAATGTGTTCCTGGATCCAGTTGGCCAATATTTTGTTGAGAATCTTAGCATCTATGTTCCTCAGAGATATTGGCCTGTAGCTTTCTTAGCTATGTCTTGACCTGGTTTTGGGATTAGAATAATATTGTCCTCATAGAAAGAGTTTGGGAGTCTTCCCTCTTCCTGTATTTTTTGGTATAAGTTGAGAAGGATAGGAGTTAGTTCTTCTTTAATGTTTGGTAAAATTCACCTGTGTATCCATTTGGTCCAGGGCTCTTGTGCTTTGGGAGATTTTGGATTACTTCTTCAATTTCACTAGTAGTTATTGGTCTATTCAGGCTTTCTGCTTCTTCTGGGTTCAGTTTTGGTAGATAATACATTTCCAGAAATGTGTCCATTTCATCCAGGTTGTCATATCTCTTGTCATATAGTTGTTTGTATTAATTTCTTACAATCCTTTGTATTTCTGAAATATCAGTTGTGATTTATCCTCTGTCATTTCTTTTTTTTTTTTTAATTTTATTGTTGTTGTATTACATCCATCCCTTTTTTGCTCCCCTCTGTCCCCCTCCCCACCCACCCTCTGTCATTTCTGATTCTGTTTATTTCAGTCCTCTTTCTCTTTTCCTTGATGAGTCTGGTTAAAGGCTTTTCAATTTTTATTTTTTCAAAGAACCAGCTCTTGGGCTTATTGATTCTATGAATTGTAGTTTGAGTCTTTTAGTTATTTAATTCTGCTCTGATGTTGATGATTTCCTTCCTTCTCCTTGCTCTGGGCTTTGTTTGTTGTTGCACCTCTATTTCTTGCAGCTTTATGGTTAGGTTGTTTGTATAAGCTCCTTTTGACCTTTTCATGTAGGCCTGTATTGCTATGAATTTCCCTCTGAGAACTGCTTTGCCGTGTCCCATAGGTTTTGGACTGTTGTGTATTCATTGTCATTTGTTTCCAGAAACTTTTTTATTTCATCTTTGATCTCATTTTTAACCCTTTCCATACTTAAAAGCATGTTATTCAGTCTCCATGAGTTAGAGTGCTTTTGGTTTTTTCCTTTGAGGTTGGTTTCTAGTTTCAATCCATTGTGATCTGAGAAGATGCTTGGTATAATTTAAATTTTCCTGTATTTGTGGAGGCTTGTCTTGTGACCTACCATGCGATCTATCTTAGAGAATGTTTCTTGTGCATTTGAAATTAATGTGTATTTCACTTATTTGGGGTGAAAGGTTCTGTATATATCAGTTAGGTCCATTTCCTCTAGACTGTTGTTCAATGCCATAATATCCTTGGTGTTTTTTTGTTTGGAAGATCTGTCCATTGTTGATAATGGAGTATTAAAATCCCCCACTGTTAGTGTGTTGCAGTCTACATCCTTCTTGAAGTCCTCCAAGATTTTCCTTATGTCGTTGGGAGCTCCTATGTTGGGTGCATATATGTTTACCAGTTATATCTTCTTGATGGATTGTTCCCTTATGTATTATGAAACATCCTTCTTTGTCTCTTTTTATGGCCTTCATTGTAAAATCTATTTAGTGTGAAATAAGTGTTGCTACTCCAGCCTCTTATTCATCTCCATTTGCTTGATACGTATTTTTCCATCCCTTCACTTTGAATCTGTGTCGATCTTTTGTTCTGAGGTGGGTCTCTTGAAGACAGCATATATGTGGGTCATGTTTTCTTATCCATTCACCTGCCCTATGTCTTTTGGTTGGTGCATTTAATTCATTTACATTTAAGGTTATTGTTGATTGATACATATTTATTGCCATTTCCCCCTTTTGTACCTGTGTTTCTCTCTCTCTCTCTCTCTCTCTCTCTCTCTCTCTGTCTCTCTCTCTTTCTTAATTATTTTTAAAGCAGACCCTTTAGCATTTCTTGCCATGCTCATTTGGAAGAAATGTATTCTTTTAGTCTTCTTTTGTCTGGGAAACTCCTTATTTCTCCTTCCTTCCATTTTGAATAAGAACCTTGCTGGGTAGAGTATTTTTGTTTGCAGGCCTTTGTTTCTCATTACTTGGAATATTTTTTGCCATTCCCTTCTAGCTTGTACTGTTTCTGTTGAATAATCATTTGATAACCTTATTGGATCCCCTTATATATTATTTTCTGTTTCTCTCTCGATGCTTTTAGGATTCTTTCTTTATCTTTGAATTTAGCCATTTTAATTATAATGTGTCTTGGAATGGGTCCATTTGGATTCATCCTCATTAGGACCCTCTGTGCTTCCCGAACTTGAGTAACATTTTCACTCATCATATTAGGGAAGTTTTCTATCATTACATTTTTGAACAGGTTTTCCATTTGTTTCTCTTTGCCTTCTGGTATCCCTAGGATACAGATATTATTGCGTTTCATGTTGTCCTGCAGCTCTCTTAAAACCTCTTCATTCTTGTTCAGCCTTTTTTCATTCTCTTGTACTGTCTTGGAATATTTTTCTAGGTTGTCTTCCAGCTCGCTGATCTGATCCTCTGCTTCCTCTAGCCTACCAGAATACAATACTGTATTCTTCAATTCAGAAATTGTATTCTTCATGTCTTCCTGGCTCTTACTGATAGTTTCTAAGTCCTTTTCGATGCTGGTGTAGTTCTCAGTAAGTTCTTTGTAGCTTCCCTGTAGTTCTTCATAGTTCCCTTGGAGTTGTTTGCAGTTTTCTTTGAGCTGGCTGAGCTCATTTAACTTCTCTACCATCATTATTTTGAATTCCATATCTGATAGTTTGGTTGCCTCTGTTTCATTTAGTGATCTTTCTGGGGACTCCTCCTTTCCTTTTGGTGATGGACTGTTTCTTTTTCTCCCCATTTTTAGGTTTCGTTGTAATCCAATCGGATTGTGATCAGCTGCCAGGCTAAGGAACTGCTAGCCTGGAAGGATTGATTTAGTTGTAATCCTATCAATTTGTGATTCACCACCCTGCTCAGATGCTGCTTGGGGTGACGGACTGATTCAGTTGTAAATCAATAATCAACTACCAAATTCAGGCCCTGCTGGGCTAGACAGAGAGGTTCAATTGTAATCCAATGGATCAGCCACCAGCTCAGGTGCAGCCTGGTGGGACAGATTCAGATGTACATCCATGAATCTGTGATCAGCTGCCAGGCTTAAGCGCCACTGGGCTTGGCAGCAAGATCCAATTATAATCCAATGAATCTGTGATTAGCCACCAGGCTCAGGTGGCACTGGGCTCAACTGAAAGATTCTATTGTAATCCAATGAATATGTGATCAGCTGTTGGGTAAGGGGCCACTAGGCCCAACTGAAAGATTCAATTGTCATCCAATGAGTTTGTGTTCAGGCGCCAGGCCCAGAGGTCACTGGGTGGGACAACCCAATTCAGTTGTAAACCAATGAATTCACTATCAGCCACCAGGCTTACATTCCACTGTGTGGGGCTAACTGTCTGATCCAGCTGTAAGCCAGAGAGTTTGTAATCAGCCGCCAGGCCCAGGCTTTCCTGAGTAAGAGATATCTATCCAGGTGCCAACTATTGCATCTATGCTCAGACAGGGCAGGGCAGGAGAGATTTATTTAGATGTTAACCAAAGAATTATGATCAGGTACCAGGTTTAGGTGCCACTGGGCAGGGAAGATTGCTTCCAGTGGGTGGGGCTATAAGGACCCTGCATAAGAAAGCCACTTGGCGCAGCACAGTCCCCTGGAGGTGTGGGTAGTGAGTCAGCACCGAGATTCCCACAGCCACTTCCCCATTTCTCTCCAAGCCGCCACTGCAAACTCTCGCCACATGTCTCCAGTCTTCTCTGCCCTCACTCCACTGGAGCCCAGTGTAGGTGGGTGCCAATGCATTCCCGTTGTGCTCATCCTAGTAGTTCTCTGTCTCCAGCGCTCTCTTAAGCTAGTAAACTCCACTGCTTTCTGCCCTTCTCAGCTGGATGCTGCTCTGCTCTCTGCTGTGTTGTTGTAGCTGGGAATCCCAGCAGAGTGACCAGACCCACCCTTCTCAGTTGGAGCCCCCCAGCTCCGTCCCTTCAGCTGCCACCTCAGGTGGGGGCCCAGCCAGCCCTCTCATGTTTCCACGATTCCTACCAGTCATGTTATGATGAAGCATCCTCTTCTGTTCTCAAGATTTTATTGATATTAATTCTTCTAATCCATAAATGTGATATATGCTTCCACTTATTTGTATCTGCCTCAATTATTATTTTATCCAATGTGGGACTCTGATACAATTGACATATATATATATATATATATATATATATATATATATATATGATTTCATCCTTTTGCATATGGATATTCACTTGTCTTAGCACCATTTGTCAAAAATATTATTTCCTCCATTTCTTTCCCACCTGTGTCAAAACAAAATTAATCATAAATGTATAAGTATATTAGATGTTCAGTTTTGATCCATTGAGTTATACATCTATACTTATACCGGTACTACACAGTCTTGATTTATAATATTTTAGGAAGTTTTAGAGTGAAAAATTTAAGAATCCTCCATTTTTTATTTATTAATATTGTTTAGGCTACTCCCATCCCTTGCATTTCTTGATGACTTTTAGAATCAGTGCACCAATTTCTGCAAAATTACAGCTGGCATCAAGATAGCCATTAGGTTGAACCTGTAGAACAATTTTATTATGTTACCAATATGATGTCTTCTGCTCCATGAAGAAGAGACATTTCATTTAATTAAAAATTGTTTACTTTCTTTCAATAATTTTTGTGTGTTTTAATAAACAAATCTTGCACTTTTTCTATTAAATTTATTCCTAAATATTTTATCTTTTGTTATGCTATTGTAATTGTATTCTTAATTTCATGTTCATTGTTCATCATTAGTGTATAGAAATACCATTAATTTAGTATGTAGATCTTGTATCTTGCAACTTTTTGAAAGACCTTATGAGTTCTAGTAGTATTTTTTCCCCTGTGAATTCCTTCGGATTTTCCATATGCAAGATCCTAACACCTGTGAATAGAGATAGCTGTATTTCTTTGACAACATGGATGTTGTTATTTTTCTTCTAATTACCTTGGCAAATACTGTGGTATAATTCTCTATAGAAGTAGCATAAGTAAAAATTATGGATTTCTTTTGGGGTATTATACAGGGAGCTTTCAGTTTTCCACCATTAATTACAATGTCAGTTGTGTGGTTTTTATTGATGGAATATATTAGTTTGAGGGTCATCTGTTCTGTTTCTAGTTACCTAATATTTTTTAAAAATCATATAAGAGTGGTTTTGTCCAATTACTTAACTATCTACTTAGATTATCATGTGTTTTTTTGTCATTTAATAAAGAAATATACACCTGTCAGAATGGCAATCATCAGCAAATCAACAAACAACAAGTGTTGGCAAGGATGCGGGGCAAAGAGAACCCTCATACACTGTTGGTGGGAATGCAGGCTGGTGCAGCCACTATGGAAAACAGTATGGGGTTTCCTTAAAAAACTAAAAATGGAACTACCTTTTGATCCAGCCATTCCACTACTTGGACTATACCCAAAGAAGCCTGAGATACCAATTCATAAGAACCTATGCACACCTATGTTCATAGCGGCACTATTTACAATAGCCAGGTGCTGGAAACAGCCTAAGTGCCCATCGGTGGATGATTGGATCAAAAAACTTTGGTACATTTACACAATGGAATTCTATATGGCAGAAAGAAAGAAGGAACTTGTACCCTTTGCAACAACATGGATGG
>PVIW01010582.1:0-43267 GCA_004026585.1 Noctilio leporinus
TCATGACAATAAAGAGGCTGTTAAAGCTAAGGTTGGAAACATTATGATGTTCATGGATAAAGAGAAGTTACTTAAAGCATGCTCAAGATTCAGAAGTTGAATCGAGTTTATTATTGTAGCAAATGGAGGCTTTTTGGGACAATAAAAATAATAATGACTATATGTATTTACATATAAGAATAAATTTATTTCAAAATATCACACTTTTGTGGTATGTTGCTTATTTTACTAAAATTTTGCCACTTTATCACATGGACCTTGTACAATAGAGTGTTTTATATAATAACTCTCAGTAATAAATTGAATTCAAATGATGAGTGGAAATAAACAGGTAGAAGGATGAATACAATGATACCATGTATTTTAATTTAGACATTTAAAAACATAGAAATTTAACAATGAATATAAATAGTATGCATTTATCTAATATGTTTATGTAATTTTTTAATATAGATGATATATTTTGATGACCACACATACATAGGGTAAATGTACATAGAAAATTATTCAGAATAATATATATCAACTTCTCAGTATTGATTATCTTTACCAATGTATGGACAGGAATGGGAATGAGAAAAAATGGTCTTTAATAGTGTACATTATATTTTATGTCCTTAATAATATTATCATTAATTTTTAATAAATAAAAATCTAAACCCAAAATGGCATTATTACCATTTGTTAAATCTGGTTGGTTGGTACATGAGAATTTTAATTTTTTTCTGTACTTTTATTTATATTTGAAGTATTGCACAAAAAATAAGCAAGTCATATATGTGCCAGTGGAGACATGTTTATAGAGCCCAGTGACGCTCAAATAAGGGACAGAACAACACTCCTGGAATGGTGACATGAGAGGAGTCATGAAGGAAATAAAACAACCAAGCCTTGGATGGGTTCACATGGATCGTATGTTGGAAACAGAATCCTAGTTAGAAGAAAATGTGTGACCATTGGCATGGAGGTGTGCAGGAGGCTTGCTGTGGAAATGCCATAGCTGTATCAAACTTCCGGTGGAGACACAGCAGCTGGAAGAGCAAGCTGGGTCCTGGAAGAGGGTGGAAGGCAGGACGCCTTTATGAGCTCCTCAGCTATGACACACATGGGTTCAGGTTCCCAGTCCTGGACAATGCTGTAGTATCCCCCAATTGCACAACCATCTTATTTTATAACCCCACAAATTATTTTATCAGTCACCTGATAAATGTAATAATCAATTTATTGATTTAATAATCAATAAAACTGAAAACAGCAATGGCAAAGAAAAGAAATATGAAAAGTGAAAATGTTATTTTATTTTAATAAATTTTGTCTATATAATCAAGCCAATAAGAAATAGAAAATTAATCAAAAGTAAAATTAAGTGAACATTACAGTACAAAATAGACAAGCCAATTACCAAGTATCAGCTGTGAAAACTGTTTTAATTATATTGACATTGGCTCGATACTTTCAGGACAGGCCTCATGCAAATGACATTTTATGTATAAGTTGTTTTGTACTATGGAACAAAAATATACCTTACAGTTTCCACTTTTGATAGCTGTGTTAATAAATTTGATTGTGGAAATAATTTCACTGTACATGTTAACATGATATATAAATATGTTGTACACCTAAAATATATACAATTTTTATTTCTTATTTATATCTCAATAAAGCTAGGAAGATGTTTAGTTAAAATTCCAATTGGTCACATTAAGGTAACTGAAGTTGCATTTCTTCATGTTTTCATCACTATGTTCTTTTCCTACAGAAATCTATGTAGTACCACAGGCATTTGAGATACAGCAGCAGAAGCAAGCTTGAACTATTCCAACCACTTTCTAACTTACCCTTCAAGAGAATGCATGTATTGAGTCCAGCAATACACGTTGGTCCCTTACTTCTGCTTTTTTCTAGCAGACTTGGAAACACTAGCTTTTGAGTGTTTCAAGGGTGCAGTGTGGGGTATTTGAGCAAGAAAATTATTACCGCCTCATCCCTCACTGGAAGCAGCCCTCTAGCCCTCTGTTTGTAAGGGAGAGGAGTTTTGTGTTTATATATAGTGAAGTTTTGATTAATTATTATGATATTTTAAATTATTCAGATGAGACTCTCTCTGGGATCTAAAGTACATCTAGAATTTCAGTTATCTGAGACTACCAAAAAGTCATAGAGACAAAATTTGATACAAGGAGTAAAGATTTTCTTTCCAGAAATTAGTTATTGAATTTTCCCCAGAGGGCCCAGTATATAATAATCATGAAATAATTAATAAAAGTTTGAATTGATTATTAGATAACTGTATTAGTCCTTTAGGGTTGTCATAACCAAATACCATAGATTCAGTGGCTTAAAAAACAAACATTTGTTTTCTCACAGTTCTGGAGCCTTAAAGTCCAGGTGAGACCTTCTTCCTGGGTTGCAGATGGCCTCTGCTTTTTCCCTGACTCCTCACATCATCTCTATCTCTTCTCCATGCTCATTTATACTCTGAGAGAGATGGAGAGAGAGAGAGAGAGAGAGAGAGAGAGAGAGAGAGAGAGAGAGAGAGAGATTGCTTTCCCTTCCCTGGTGTCTCTTCTTCTTATAAGGGCACCTGTCTTGATCTTATTGGATTAGGGAATGTACCGTTACAATATCATTTCATCTGAATTATTTTTCTGAAGATACTATCTGTAAATGAAGTCACATTGCAGGACAAGGCTCAACACATGAATTTGTGGTGGGTGTGACACAATTTCGTTCAGAAAATAATCCTGGAAGAGAAAAGAAAAATTGGCAAGTATTCTTTGGTGCTGAATTTGTTTTCATAGCATGTGACAAAAGAGTGCAAGCTGATAAAGTGAGATAATACATGGTTAATAGTTCTTTGAGAGGACAGGGCCCAAGAATGGAAGAGGTGGTTTGCCCACTCTCCCCACAGTCCTATTGTTTTTTCTTTTTATAATCCACCAATTTTGATAATTTTTAAAAGAACTTATTTATTCATTTATTTTAGAAAGAAGGGAAGGGAAGGAGAAAGGGAGAGAAAGGGAGCAAAACATCAATGTGTGGTTGCCTCTTGTGCGGCCCCAACTGAGCCTCTGGCTTACAACCCAGGGATGTACCCTGTCTGGGAATTGAACCAGTGACTGACTGGTTCACAGGCCAACACTCAATCCATTGAGCTACACCAGCCAGGGCTGTTCTCTGAAGAGGAGCATTTCCTTACACCTGTATCACAAATGTATGTTTGAACAAATCAACTTTGATCAATGTAGTCTGTCTGAAAGCAAGTTTTACTCATGAATTTTTTTCTCAAAAATATATTACAAAGTGAAGTTGAGCAACACTGTTATATTTACTCTAACTTGTAACATAGATTTGTTCAAACTCATATTTGTAATGTAGTTAATTTTTATTGTAATTAGTTAATAACTAATGTAATATAATTAATTTTGATAAAAATCATTAAAAATGAAAGTATAATATCCTGTACTTATTAAAAGTATAGGATATAATAATAATATATATATATTATATATAATATTATATATATATAATAAAGGAAACATTAAGACAATATATGAGAACTCTTGGAAAACAAAATTGTGATAGTGAAATGTCAAAGTTTAAGAACATAGTTGTGCGATTGACTTTGGCAGTTAGTGGGTGGATAGGGAAGGAGTTAGAGGGGAGGAAAAATGGGATGGATATAATACAACAATAAAATTAAATGAAAACAAAAAACACCCACAGAAGAACATAGTCGATAACTCTAGAGAAAATGAACAGAATAAAGAATAAAATAATAAAGAAGAAAAAAAGAGAGAGAGAGAGAATCAGACTCAGATGCCCCCATCTTTTTGTTCCTTATTGACAAAGCAATGGAAATAGAGGAACTTATCAAAAAATGCTTGAGCTTCTCAAACTTAAGCCCAGGGGGCACATGAGCACAGCACAGTGAATGGAAAAACACTCGCACCAACTGTTAAATTTAAGGGATTTCAGAACAGCCCCAAAAGGAGTGTTAAAATACTTTACAGAGTAAATAGCAGTCATTGTGTAATCACGCAAGGACTGATACAATTAATACAAGCTTCTTAGTCCCTCTGCATGTATTCACTTAGTATGAAAAACTTAACCTAATATCCCCAAGCCTCAGCCCAGGTTTTCTCACTGTACGTTTTGTGGGCTTCTGCAGAGAGGTAGAACACAGTGGTTGAGATAACAGGGTTTGGACTCAAAACCTGTCTTTGAGTCCTTGCTGTAAGATGGTGGTGCTTGAACTCTCTAAGACAGTTCTCTTATCTTCAAAACAGGAAATAGAATATAATAATGCCTATTTCATAGAGCTGTTGTATTAAAGAGAATTATAGTGTCATGCTTTTAGCATAATACTAACATTTTAAGATTTCAACAAAAGTCAAATATTGTTTTCTATTTGGCTTGGTTTACTTGTTTTTAATTTTTTCAAGTGACTTAATGTATATTTCCATCTTACCTCCAATCAACTCACTGGTTATTTTAGGGCCACCTTAGGAGTGTTAAGTTCAGAATCGATCACCAGGTAATATATTAATGAGCTACTTTGTACTGCATCCCAAAGTGACATTTCTGGATATGTTTCTCTCTCTCTCTCTCTCTCTCTCTCTCTCTCTCTCTCTCTCTCTCTCTCTCTTCTCTTAGGACACTCCTTTTGAGATAGCACAAGGAGGTGAATATAGTGGGGTTGATTATGCTGACTGACGAGGACTTTGGGACCGAATCATTCTGTATCCAGATTCTTTTCCAACAATGCTTAGAAAAGAGGTAATTGGAGCAGTTATGTGATCTTTTAGAGACTAAATTGTCTCCCCAGAAAACTGGGAATGCCAGAACTGACTCTTAGGGGCACTGTGAGAATTAGGAGAGATGTGTAATGTGCAGTGCATGGAAAATGCACCTGGTAGAAGCTGTTACAGTGACAGCTGGAAGAGAATTTTGAATCATCATGATTTTCACTTAAAAATTTGATCATTGTGTAACCACTTGGAAATGTCACCTCTTTAACATAAATTTAATCTTTTCTTCCCTTTGATTCAAAATGGCCTTATCCAGTACCCTGAGTCACCTGCCTCAGTAAGCTCCCAGGACCATGAGGTTCTGATCCACATTAAATAATTTTAGGAATACAGCCTTGGGCCGATTAACCACAAAAACAGAGTTTAAATAAAATTAGGGATAAAATCTAGGCTTCAGTTGTGTTTCAGATCTAGGTCCAGAAAAACTTTGACTGACATAAGGACCAGATAACACTGATCAACTACCAACTGCCCTAGTACGGATCTATCAGTAGAGACCAGACCCCTGACCACAACTCGATGCCTCAGTCACCATGATTAATGATTTCCCCCCCTATATAACCCAACCCCTGAAAGCCATTGGGAAGCCAGGTCTTTGAGCATTAACTCACCTGTCTCCAAGTAAGTCCACTTCCTAAATATACACCCTGACTTTTTTGCTGCAAACTCATGTGTGTATTATTGGGCACTGATTGCTGAAGGCAAATGGACTAAAGGTCCATTAATAATTTTAAAAGCCAATATTTCTTCCCATGTTTTCTTTGATAGGGCAGGTGATTAAATTGTTATCCTGTGATTGTCCCTCAAATCTTTTGAAAATATTTATGAACTCTCGGTGGACACATATTTTTCTCATTATATAATCATATAACTATACATTTAGTGGGAAGTAACCTCAGAACACATCTTGTGTATTCCATTCATTTTAAAAGGAAAAACCTGAGGCCCAGAATGGCAAAAGCCTGGACTAGACCCACATAGCTCCTTAGGAGAATTCTGCTCAAAGGACTTTCACATTTATAGATCAATGTTTATTATCTATTCTCTGCAGAAGTTTAATATCATATTCTGCTTTCAGAAGTCTCTTCACTATTTGGGATTATCAAAATATATGTGTAAAGTAAAAACTGACAAACCACACAGCACTGCAATCCTTCTTGCTTCTTGCTTCACTCTCTTCAATTTTAGCACAGCATCTGGATAATCTTATCTGTGCAGAAATGCATCTTAATCTTTCCAGTTAATACCTCTGACTAGCTTAAAACGAAGCTTCAGGGACAGTGATTGTGTCTGGTAGCTTGTTCCAGTATCCAGAGAGCTATTCAGAAAGTGTTCTTTAAAACCAACAGTTTAGCTCTCATCAGATTGACACTTTTATATCCTAATTTTTGAAACTAGAACACATCCCTACATTTACTCATTCCTTCTCAATTTTCATTTGAATAATACTATTTCTCCTATTTTTTCTTTTGGAGTCTGCTTTACTGGTTCTTTATCTTCTCAACCTCTTCTCTTTTCTTACCCCCAGAGGGAGGTTCTCAATATATAAAGACATTTAATCTATTTCAATGGACTCACTGGGGAATTTATGACAGAAGAATGTGAAGACAGGCTAAGACAATTAGGTGTTTTTAGAATATATTTGTGATGATGGAAAGAAACCAAAAATTCAAGATAAGAGAAGCAATATAATTCCACCAAACACATATTTGGTGACTTAGACCATTTTTCTTCAAGGTGAAAGAAAGAAGGAACACAAAGCTTGAGGAAGGCTAGTGATGCACGAGAACCTCTTATTCTCTTCCACAAGTCACTCTTGTATTTTCTTGCTCACCCCTTTAGACTCATGCAGGTTCAATTTCTTAATCATATCCACAGTACAATTTTAAAATCCTTAATGTAATTTTTTTTTCTGTCTGTGCTATTTTTTTTTTCAAGGAGGTAACTAATTTTGTCAACCTCATTCTCATGTTCTATTAATATATTATATGTTCTTAGGCTTGACTCTGACAAATGAAAGACACTGGTCCCTCTTTACTGAGACATTTTGTTAGTGTTGTGCTGAAAAGCTGTAAAGTCTCTGAGGTACAACTGGATCAGCTTTCTCATTTACATTAAAGAGACTGCATTGCTGAGAGCTGATTTGTTATGTCCAAGGTCAAACAATATCTCAGAAATATATCTGAGGCTGGGAACCAGCTTTGATTCTTAGGCCAGTACACTATCTAATTTCATAAATATAAATTAATTAATTGGGATGGAAGAAATATTTCATGATCAAAAACATTGCTGTATGGGAGATAAAGTTCATCATGTTTCGTTTTGCAGAGATTCTTGCAATTTGTCCACATACATCGAGGTGCCAGATTAGGAGGAAATACTTCTCAAATGTTATTGAATCATGTACTTTTTCATATTTATAGTACTTACATTTTTCATAGAGGATATATGTACAGCTGTTGGGGCTCTTTTTTAGAGCACAGTTTTAAAGGTGTTGCACTGACTACCCATAATCTTACCTTAGCCTGATATACTCAACTGTAGGACCAGCATCAATCAGCCTGAATGTTTAAACCCATTAGACCTGGTATGTAGTGGGTATTATGTGTGTAAAATATTATTGCTTATTTTTTTATTTTCATCATAATAAAAATAATGCCAATGTGTCGTTAAATAACTGAAAGTAAATGAAAGTTGATGTTCCTGTTACTGTGCTACTATTAGTAAGTATTATAATAAATTTACTGAAAGTCTTTTATGTCTATCAGTAAGAAATAATAAGCTGAAACATTTTAAATACTTTTCGTAACATGAGGTTAATATTTAAAGAGCAGTAACGTTGTTTCAGTGGATTGAGCACCAGGATACAAACCAAAGGGTTTTCAGTTCACTTCTCAGTGCACATGCCTGTATTGCAGTCCAGGTCCCCAGTTGAGGGCGCACAAGAGGCAACTACACATGAATAGTTCTCTGTTTCTCCCTTTCCCCTGTCTCTGAAAATAAATAAATAGCCTTGGCTGGTGGCACAGTGGATAAGGAGCCAGCCTGCGAACCCAAAGGTCGCTGGTTCAATTCCCAGCTGGAGCACATGACTGGATTGCAAGCCAGGTCTCCAGTCAGCTTTGTAGCTGGAGGCAGATGAAAGGCAACCATACATTGATCTCTCTCTCCCTCTCTGCCTCTTTCCTTTCTCCTCTCTCTAAAAATCATAAATAAATTTTTAAAATATAAAATAAATCAAATAAAAATGAATAAAATCTTTAAAACCAAAGGACATTTATAAAACTCAATATAAAAAATTCAGGAAAAGTTGACAAGAAACTAGGGAAATAGCTAATTAAACAAATACATTTTACACTTTTCTGTAAGATTTTCAAGGATTTATGCCTTATTTCATTTTTGTCTTCATCAAGCCTTAAATGTTTTATGAGATACACATATTTTCAAAACTTGACATTATTTTCTGAACAATTATTACAGGCCTGTCTGTCCTACATTTACCATTAATAGTTTAATCTCACATTTAACCAGTGATTTATTCAAAATAGTAAAAAAGCATCCCCCTAACCTTCTATGTTTAGCAGAGTGACCAGAAGAAGGCACTAAGGCTCAGTCACTGTCCTGTAGAAGCATAGAAATACAGCACAATTCACAGCCAAGTCTTGACAACAGAGGTATACTTAAGCTATAGTAGGAGAAATCTGAGGGTGAGATGATTATGGCTTATGTGAATAATGCACAATGGAGGAAGTCTTTCATTTTGACCTTTATTTATGTTGGAAGTATTAGCTTCTCTGACTTTGTTTTCTTTCATACAAATCCTTTTCTTTTCTGAGTTTGCTATGGTTTCTTATTTTTATCAAATATTGTCATCTTTTATTCCCCCAATTGTAAATTTTGGCCAGTGTCTAATGTCATCTTAATATATATATATATAATTTTATAGGAATATGGTTCTGCTATAATTTTAGAATTATATTTACAGTAATATAGTTCTTCTCAGAATCTTATATTCTAATACCATAATATCTAATGCTATTTTAGGTTATTTCAGATGGCTTATTTGATGACATTCTAGGATCTTTCTTTTCTGTTCTTGCTGTCCATAATTATTCAGTGTTGCCTTTCTCCTCTTAAGGGCAGATATCTACAGTCAATGCCAGGAATCATGGCCAAGCCCATTGAATGCCTGTAAGGCACAGCATTCCAGTCTTCTGATTCAAATATGACACTGCTGCTCTTCTTTACTTTCAACATTTAGATTCAACCTTGCAAATATTCCTTAATTCCAAAATTCAAATTCAACTTTTTTAAAAGGGAGATGTGAAGAAGACATACAAATTCTCAGAATATGTATGCCTTTGTGTTATACACTCTTTATTCTAGGAGAACACAAAAGTTCTGAACATTTGTCATATGTAAATTTTTCTATTTCCTTTGCTTATCTTTGTCTTGCTAGATGTGGTCTCCTTAAATTTGATTCAAATAAACTTTTCTTTTGTTTTTTGCTTTGCAATTTAGTTTGTATTTTCTACTCCAAAAGCAAAATAAAAATTAGAGATTACAAATTTTAATACACTATTCCTACAACATTCCTTCTAAACAGGTCACAATTTGAAGCACATTGGACATGTTCATCAGTTTGTGTGCATCTACCCAAATTCTTGCCAATCTTTATTAACAACTTAGTGATCAATATCTTACTACATAACAATTACTCATGCATAACACACAGGTTTGAGAGCTTAGAACTTTTTTTCATTAATCTTCCTATATATTAACATCACCTATTCGGAGAAACAAAACTGCCTTCTTTCACAATGACCTTTTTCTTTAAAGTGACTTGACGTAATTAACTTGACCACACTCATGTACATACAATAATATACCTTGTGGCTTCTACAAACTTTCTAACTTAATTTAAGTATCCAAAACCAAATAAGCAAGACTAAAATTAAAAAAGAGTTTACCCCTGGCAGAACTCATTCTCATATATGCTCTATGAATAAAAAATAATTGCATATTCATTGTCTTTTGTGGTTTTTACTTCCATGGCAACTCTTTGAGGTGATCAGGAAACTGAGGTCATACAGGCTCATGCCTGTGGAAACCCTGGCTCAAGGTACCCATAGACTTTATATACTCTCCCGTCAACTAACTCCAGGGCAGTCATTTTTTAAAAATGTAATCTTTATTGTATTTTTTGCATTATCATTTAGTGCCCTTATACCCCCCAAACCTTCACAATCACCACATGTTGTCCATGCCTCAGCGTCCTGTTTCCATTTTGCTTAATCCAACCAACCCCTAACCACCCCACCACAGCTGTCATCCTGCTTTTCTTATTAGTTTTTTCATTAGAGCACACATATGAATGAAATCATATGACATTTGTCTTTGCATGACTTGTTTATTTCATTTAGCATAACTTTCTCCCAGTCCATCCATACTGTCATAAAGGATAAAAGTTGTTTTTTTTTTTTTTTTTTTTTTTTTTTTTTTTTTTTTTTTTTTGTTTGTTTTTATTTATGGCTGAGTAGTATTCCTTTGTGTAAGTGCCCCATAGTTGTTTCATCCACTAATCTACTGGTGAACACATGGTTTCTTCCATATTTTTGTGATTATAAATAATACTGCAATGGACATAGGGTAATTTTGTTTTTTCAAATTAGTGTTTTTTGTTTCTTTGGATATATTCCCACATGTGAGATAGCTGGGATCAAAGAAAGATCCATTTTTCAAATTTTTTGAGGTATCTTTGTACTGCTTTCCACAGAGGTTGAACCAAGCTGCATTCCCACCAATAGTTGAAAACCATTCCTTTTACTTGACATTCTTGTCAGCACTTATTTGTTGACTTATTGATGATAGCCTTTCTGACAGGTGTGAGGCAATGTGTTATTGTGGTTTTGATTTGCCTTTTTCTGATGATTACTGATATTGAGCATCTTTTCATATGTCTATTGGCCATCTGTATGTCCTCTTTGGATACATGTCTATTCAGGTAGTAAAACTATCTTTATTTGCAGATGACCATGATACTGTACACAGAAAATGCCAAAGATTCCACCAACAAACTGCTAGAACTGATGAGTGAATTCAGCAAAGTAGCAGAATACAAAATTAATATCCAGATATTAATTGCATAATTGCAGATATTATTGCATTTGTGTATGCCAATAACAAACTAACAGAAAGTAAAGTTAGGAAATCAATCCCATTCACAACTGCTACAAAAGGAATAAAATATCCAGGAATAAACCTAACCAAAGATGTAAAAGATCTGTACTTGGAAATGTATAAGATACCAATTAAAAAATTGAAGAAGACACAAATAAGTAGAAGCACATACCATGTTCATGGATAGAAAGAATTAGCATCATTAAAATGCCCATACTACACAAAGTAACCTAAAGAGTTAATGCAATTCCTACCAGGATTCTAATGACATATATTTCAAAAAAATTATGTTAAATCACAAAAGGCCCCACATAGTAACAACAATCCTGAGAAAGGAGAACAAACTTGGAAGAATCATGCTGCCTAATATTGAACTATACTATAAGGCCATAATAAGCAAAACAGCCTGGAACTGGCATAAAAACAGACACAGAAATCAATGGATCAATGGAGCAAAATAGGGAACCCAGAAATAAACCTACACCCTTATAGTCAATTAATATTCAACTGAGGAAACAAGCACATACAATGTGTTAAAGGTAATTTATTCAATAAATGGTGTTGGGAAAACTGGGTAGATATGTACAGAAAAATAAAGCTAGACCACCTTCTTACACAACACACAATAATAAATTCAAAATGGATTGAAGACTTAAATGTTAGATGTAAAACCATAAAAATTCTAGAATAAAACATAGGCAGCAAAATCTCAGGCATTGCTCATAGTAATATTTTATTGGGTATGTCTCCCTAGGAAAAGGAAACAAAAGAAAAAATAAACAAATGGAATACCACCAAACTAAAAAGTGTTTGCACAGCAAAGGAAATCATCAACAAAATACAAAGACAACTCACAGAATTGGAGAATATATTCACCAATGCATCAGATAATTAGTTAGTATCCAAAATTTATAAAGAACTTAGAAAATTCAATACCAAAAGAAAAAAAACTTAAAAATGGGCAAAGGCAGAGTAAATAATAACATTATTTAATCAGTTTGCAACAGTCTGGGACCTGAAAATTGATCCCTTGATCTCTTTTTCAGTCCATACTTTTCAGAGTACAAAGCATTGTCAGGCTTATTTTCTATCTGTCTGTACATTTTAATGGTATCATTTTCCACAAAAGAAATACCATACCTTTTATATCTTGATTCTCGCCCTGAGGAAAGCTAGACTTCAAATTCAATAAATATTTATCTAATTAAGGGGTTAGGAATCATGGCCTGTGAGCCAAGTCTAGCCAGCTGCCTGTTTTTGTGCCACCTGCAAACTTACCATGATATTTTGACATATTTTATTTATTCTATATTTAGAGAGAGGGGTAGAGAGAGAGAGGCAGAAAGGGAGAGAGAATCAGTATATGGTTGCCTTTCACTTGCCTCCAGCTATAGACCTGGCTGGAGACCTGGCTTGCAACCTGGTTAGGTGCCCTGACTGGGGAATTAAACCAGTGACCTCTGGGTTCACAAGCTGGAGCCTTATCCACTGTGCCACCAGCCAGGGCCAGTATTTTGACATATTTTAAATAGTTGGAAAATCTGCAGAATAATAATACTTTATGATATGTGAACATTATATGAAATTCCATAAAGGTCTGCTGGACCACAGTACACTCATTTGCCTCCAATGTGTCCATGGCTGTTTCACACTGCAAGGGCAGAGTTGAGAAGTTGCAGCAGAGAATACTGGACCTTACAGCCTGAAATATTCATTATTCTGCTCTGATTTACTTGATAAATATTTTCTTCTGCTCCAGGCTTGCAGTGTAATAATAATAACCCATATTTGTATTTCACTGTATAGTTTAAAAATATTTCATAGTCCTTATTTTATAGATTGCTCATAAAAACCTCATAACTATTTTCAAACTCATGTTAAAATTAGACACTCACAGCTCAAAACAGTGATTCAAGTACCCTTTGGCCACAGGAAGGAGAGGATCAAGAAATCATCTGATAGCAAATCCTACCTAATGCTTGCTTGAATATGATGTAACCCAAATATCATCCCATTTAACTTTTTACATGTCATCTATTTGTCATTTTTGTTCATCTTATTGCAATGAAGAAACTTTAATGTAAAAGGTCCTTGTCATAAATAACAACTTTTTAATCTTACTCTAAGTCATGTTGATCTATTCACAGTTTCCTAAACTGGCACACTCATTCTTGTTTCTGTGCCTTTTTGCAAATGTTTCATTTCTGCTATGTGCCATTTTTTAAAAAAAATTATTGTTGTTGTATTACATCCATGCCCTTTTTCTTCCCCTCCATCCCCTTCCACACCCACCCACTCCCCCCACAAAGTCAATCCCACTTGTTGTCCATGTCCATGGTTCTTCCATCCTAGTTCCTTAACTAAACTGCTCCCCTTCTTTGCCTCTTCCTCCCTCCTCCCCTCTGCCCATTGAAGGTCTATTCATTGTATTCATGTATCTGGTTCTGTTTTCCTTATTTGTTTGTTTTGTTCATTATTGTCCTGTAATGGGTGAGATATTATGGTATTTATCTTTCACTTACTGGCTTATTTCACTAAACATACATGACTCATATAGTTTAGTAGTTTGCAAATTCCATCCAAATTGGTCTTCATTCTCAGCATCTTTTCTAACCCAAAAATTGACTGATTTCATAACACACCCATGTCCAGTTGGCTGCTATTTAAAACATAAATTTCTAACAAAATCTGTATATTATACACCCACAAATAAGTGCATAGTTTGTAACAGTGAATAAGGAAGATAGCATGTCTCTATGTAATATACATCCATATTTTCTTAGGTTTTCCTTCTTCCGTAACTGCATTCGATTTTTCTGAGTTATTGCAAGTAACCTGATTTTCCCATATTATGAAATGATTCCAATCTAAGAAAACTTAACTTACAGTAATGTAGATACAAGTAATATACAAAACTGTACCTTATTTAGTAAAATCTATTTATACCAAGATCACTTTAAAACATTCATCAGTTAAAGTTAGTTCTTATCCATTCAGCTGTCCTATGTCTTTTCATTGGTGCATTTAATCCATTTGCCTTTGTACCTGTGTTTCTGTCTGTCTCTGTTTCTTCATCTTCTTAAAGCAAACCTGTTAGCATCTCTTGCAATGCTGGTTTGTCTTTTAGAGTTCTTTTGTCTGGGAAACTCCTTATTTCACCTTCCATTTTGAATAACAGCCTTGCTGGGTAGAGTATTCTTGGTTGCAGCCCTTTGTTTTTGATTGCTTGAAATATTTTTTGCCATTCCCTTATGACTTGTTGTGTTTCTGTTGAGAAATCAGCTGATAACCTTATGAGAGCCCCCTTGTATGTTATTAGCTGTTTCTCTCTTGCTGCTTTTAGGATTCTCCCTTTGTCTTTGAAATTTTGATGTATCTTGGAGTGGGCCTGTTTGGGTTCATCTTCCTTGGTACCCTCTGTACCTCCTGAGTTTGCATGATATTTTTTTCTCCTCAAGTTAGGGAAGTTTTCTGTCATTACTTTTTCAAAGAGGTTTTCTATCCCTTGCTGCTCCTCTTATCCTTCTGGTATTCCTATGATACGGATGTTATTACATTTCATGTTGTTCTGCAACTCTCCTAAAATCTCTTTATTCTTTTTCAGTCTTTTTTCATTTTGTTTCACTGCCTGGAAATTTTTTTCTACATTGACCTCCAGCTTACTGATCCAATCTTCTGCTTTCTCTTGCCTACTTTTGATTCCTTCTACTGTGTTCTTCAATTCAGAAGTTGTATTCTTCATTTCCTCCTGGTTCCTATTGTTGGTTTCTATGTCATTTTTAATGTTGGCATAGTTTTCAGTAAGTTCCTTGTAGCTTCCCTGGACTTCTTTGTAGTTCCCCTGGAGTTCTTCATAGTTCCCCTGGAGTTGTTTGTAGTTTTCTTTGAACTCACTGAGCTCATTGAGCTTCTCTATCATCATTATTTTGAATTCCTTGTCTGATAGTATGCTTGCCTCTATTTCATTTAGCACTCTTCCTGGGGATTCCTCCTTTCCATTTGCTGAGGGATTATTATTATTATTATTATTATTTTATCTCCCCATTTTAGGTGACTCTTGCTTGGTTCTGCTTCTTGGATTGGTCTGCTTTGACTTACTGTCTTAGTGGTACTATTATGTGCCATTTTTAACCCAACTTACCCTCATTCTCTCGCTAGACCTTCAAAACTCAACAGAAACAACACCCCTTTTATTCAGTACCTGCTCTATTGCTTGCATGTGCTAATTAGAATCTGGGTCAATTCTCTGTAATAGCTGCCACATAGGCTTGTGGTTTACCTGCTGGCCTCCCCAAATAACTACTGGATTTTTGTTAGCATATGTTCTATGTAATTTTCCCCATCATCTCAGGGAAATCAAAAGAGCTGACTAATATTTGTTAAATAAGTGATAAAGTTAATAGTTACTTTCAAGTAATGTACAATAAAGGTGGCATTATGCACTATAATATTATAAATATAAAGTTACCTTATGAATTTTTTAAGGGTTACAAATTAAAAAGATGTGTTTTTATGTAGGACAAAGTGCTGAAGAACTTAATACACATAAACAATAAGTTGTTCCTTATCTATTTGATTTCTGGTAGTTTGATTTGCAAGTTTGTTTGCCTTTGAAAATTTAAATAACAAAAGCATAAATGGGAAATTTAATACCTAGCACATGACAGGCTCTCAATGAATATCACATTGTATGGTTTCCTTAAAAAGCTCACCAGAGGGAACATACACAGAAACTAGAGTACACCACTAAGAAGTGCACAACCAGTACACCAAGGTAGAGCCCTGGCATGAAAGAGCTCTACCTACTTATTGGAAGGGAGCACTTGACTTTATTTGGTTATACATTTATGTACTAGAATGTTTCCTATGGGTCCCAGCTCTAAGTGAGCATTTAATAACATTCTATTCCTTAAGGAGAAATTCTTCCTCTTTGGACTTCTACCATGAAAATAGTAGCTACATTCCCCTTGACAAGGATTGACCCTAAGAGTAGTTATGTCACAGAGGGTTTCCTGCAGACATGAAGTGACTCCTACAGTCCCAAGTTATACTCTGTAGGTGTCTCAGTTTTAACGTGGGTTCATTGTAGCTGATTAGAGCTTGAGAAAACCCCATTTTGGTATGTGTGGCCTTTAACAGATCTTTTTAGCTCTTTTTACCTTTTTTAAAAGGAGTTTTTCTTCCAGTTTCATTGAGTAAAAATCAGGGACAGCAAAAACTGCATCATGACCAAAATGTGTTATTTAATTCATTCTAGCAACACCTGGGTAGAGCTGGATGTGGCTTAAAACTGAAATAGATTAAATCTTTACTAGAAAACATGTGTTAGCAGTCTTGTTTTTTCAGACAAGAAACTGAGTCACAGATAGGGTAAAAGTCTTGCCTAATGCTACAGAGTGGACATTATATAAAGTGTATATGATATCTAAAACTCTGTAATTCTTTTAGCTAAGTAATTTTCTTGTGCAAGGTATCCCTATCTGCAAAATTTTTAAAAAGCAATACTTTGATATTTTTATTGGGAACATAAGAAGATGTATTGTATAAAGCATTGGACTACATAGGTCTACAACAATTGGCAATTACTTTATTATTACATTATTATTGTATTGTAATATTATTGTATTATTGAGAATATTGGATACATGCCAGTTCTCTTCATAACATTATCACTTTGATGAGAGCTTTGCACATAGCAAAGGGCTCTCTGAAACCAGGACAAGTTGTCACATATTCCAAACACAAGTGTTAGAGAAGTGAGAGCTGCCACTTTTGACCTTTCATGAAGCATCCTCCTAACTCTCTATTGATGGCAGTTATCTTCCAGTAGGTGAAAAGTATGCTCTAAAACAGGCTTTAATTCTCTAAAGTCCATTTGAATAGTTTGAATACCTCAGAGGACTCAGCTGAACTGGATTTGCCTTTTTGACTAGCCAGCACTAGCATTAAGGCTCATGCTTCCTCCCCTAGGATGGATTTCACTTTCTAGACTCGGCTTTCGAAAACCTGGTGTGTTGGTGTCAGACTGTGGTCAGCCACAGCTCACATACATTCAAAGTTCTGTTCAGCTTGACTGAGATGAGATAATTTACCTAATCAAGTTTAGGTTGTTCGAATTGTGCTCTTTTTCAACCACCATTAAAAATAAAATCAGTTAATATACAGTTTAAAACTTGTATTAAAACATCATGATTTTTTTTCTTCACATGTTATGTCTGGTTGCACTAAAAACTATTTTTCTCTCCACTTTTATTTTATAGGTTTAAACCAAATATAGGATGAAATGGAGAAGATTAACATAGTCCTTCATTAGTTTCTCATTTTATTTTCTGATTATATTTGTAAATAGAAAAACAGCTTGTAAAGAGGGTAGAAAAACTAATATTTGTTTACTGTATTTTTTAAGTCTATTGAGTGAAGAGGCACAAAAGCAAATGAGAAAAGACTTATTTATTTGCTCTTCCTCAGTTTATTAGAGCATTGGAATTTGAGTCACTGACTGGCCAAAGTCAGTTTACCTGATATCATAAATTATTGCAAAAGTTTCTTCCCAAATAATTTATGTACTTTATTATTTAGAATCATGCACCATTTTTTTGTGGAGGAGGACATCTCAAAATCTCATTTATGGTCCACCCAGAATAGGAATTTTTGACCTCTTCCTAGTCCAACTCACTTATAGGCAACCACAGGAGCCCCTTGCTGACCAGAGCACACCTGCCTGTTTGGTGTTGTACTTGGTTCAGTTTCATATGGTGAGTGTCATTTGCTTTCTGGATACTAGTAAAAGGTAAGGAAATAACGGTAGGTTGCTTTTATGGCAGGATTCCTTGACCATTTACTCAGCTAACTGGTTTGCATATATTGTTTCATTTAGTACTTAAGATTTCTGAAGTTTTTGGCTTTTGTTTTTTACTTCCAAATTTACAGCTGCAAAAACTAAGAATTATGGGCCCAGGAGCACTTGCCATCATCCAAGCTACATCACCATTTTTAGGCTGTTCTCTCCTCCTCCCTTTATTTCCCTATGGCCCATTTTCCATCCAATAGTTAGATATTTTTTTTTTTAGAAAGGTAAAACTAATAGTGGCACTTTCCTGTTTAAAATTTGCTTCAATGTTTAATTTCTTTTTTAAATATTTTATTTATTATTTTTCAGAGAGAAGGAAAGGGAGAAAGGGAGAGAGGAAGGGAGAAAGAGAAACATCAATGTATGGTTGCCTTTCACCTGCCTCCAGCTACAGACCTAGCTGGAGAGCTAGCTTCCAACCTAGTTACGTTGCCCTGGTTGGGAATCGAACCAGCTGAACTTTGGATATGCAGGTCAGCGCCTTATCCATGAGAAAGCTCATGACAGCCCTTAGAGGCCTGCTGAAATCAATAAATCCAAGGAGTGGGAGTTCTGTGTTTCTTTAGCAACCCCACATGCCATGTTGTCTTGGAGCGAATGGTCTAAGGAAGAAGAATGAGAGCTAAGAGAGTAATTGCTTGACTCCTCATTAACCCAAGGAAAGACAGCAAGGCATATTTTTTCTTCCACACAAAATCATACAAAATTCTCTCTTTATTAAATATACACTATTTACAGTTTAAATCTTTTTTCCTGTACAATAACCATAAAAAACAAAGAAATCTAAGGCTAACTTTTATTTTTCCTCATACAGTGTATTAAGACATGTTACATGGTCTACAAAACTGGTGGAATGAGGCAACATCACTTGAGATTCTGTTTTGAAAATAAAAATAAAGAAATTAAAAGGAAAAGCTAGACTCAGGCAGATTTACAAAGAGAGATGGGCTGTCTTGTGCTTTCCTGTAATAAAGCTTCTGACATGTGCATTTTAAAGGGGAGAGTTATTTTGCATTTTATTGTTTAATTCCTAACATTAATCTCTTTATTCCTACTCATTCTTCAAAAAGGACTACATGCCAGAGTGACATGGATCTCTCATCTAAAATGGACACTGTTCTTTTCTATCAAAGAAAATAGCAATCTAGAGTCCATATATTAAATCTGACCTATTGCTTGCTTTTTATAAAGTTTTACTGAAACATAGCCATGCCCATTTGTCTACATATGGCCACCTTCCTGATACAACAACAGAGGTAAGTAGTTGCAACATTGTTCTACAAAGCTGAAAATATTGACTGACTGACCCTGAGTCAGCACACTTCTTCCCAGTGACAACAGTGCATCCTTTTTTCTCTTCCAGTTGACTGATGAAAGTGATGGTTTAAGATAGCATAAAGTATCAGGAGGCCATGGCACTACCAGGTTCAGAAGGAAACAATTCTTGGTGTTAGACCTCACTAAACACAGAGTCCTTCTCAAAATATAACTCTACTATTTTAAGCAAGGTTTGGTATTTTTGTGTATTTAAAGCAGAGTAGAATTATACAGGTTGATACTGCCATTCAAAAATGTTTTATATACTGCCACTCCACCTTGGGGTGGAGTTGATCATAATAGAAAAGTATGGCTGGGTAGATGTCCATTAATATTTTCTCTTAAAGTTTCACTGAAAGGTTCTTCTTATGGACTTTCCAAAAAGTTTACAGGGAAATACAATGCATATTTTGAATGCACAGAACATTTAACATGTGCCCTGAGACTATTCTGGCATCTCAGACATGGGATAATATGACACTAATCAAAATAAGATCAGATTTAATTTCTAAAACAATTAGCTTCACATTTGGTCATGGTCCAGGAACACTCTCCTAATTTTATACTGCTATTTGCAAAAGTTCCCCTGTGTCACCAGAGAGGATTGGGGAAAAGAGTATTTTCAGATAGTATTGGAATGTGGGTTTCTGGAAGTAGCCACTTTTAGGAATAGAGTGTAATGCTTTTTGCCATTATAGTATGCCTATGAATTTCAGAACCTTAGGGCTTCCATCAATGGGGTTTCCAATTCGGGATAGGGGGCTTTCTGATCATTTCTCTCCTTTAAAGTTTCATCTGGGTTCTCAATCTGGACATGTTAGATCATTATGGTGATAGATCTAAAAATTGTGGAGAAATTCTGATGAAAAAAACTTTAAAAAAAGATATTGTTGGAATAGGGCTGGGGAGGATCAAAATGCCATGTGAAGCAGATTAAATATTTTTTCATGCAAAACCCATGATATTGCCTCTTTCCCTAATTTTTAAAATGATCAAAACTCACTGAAGAGACTCCTAAGTTAGGAGCCAGGAGAGTGGAAAGATCCATGGTGGAATCTGTGGCCCTCCTTACCTGAAATAGCTTCCAATTTTTGCTATACATTCCTCTCAACATGTTCCCAGCAGTTGTGGTCATAACACCAAATAACTTTTGTCTTAATCTTTGCTCATGTCTGCTTATCCACTTTGTAGACTATAAACACTACAAAAGACAGACAACTAGCTTACAAAGTACAATATTTCATTTAAAAATGTGCTTTTTTATTCTTTCTCAGAGTATCTTAGTGCAAAAAAGAGAAAAATTACTTAGAATAGTGAAAGAGTTAAATATGAAAATCTTATATGATGGTTTTAAATAATGTTGGCTTAAAAGGAATGTCTCTCCCTACTAAACATATATGTATATAGAATGTTCTAAAGAAAGCTCAAATAGCAGCCCTATTTTTACAAAGTGTATATATGTATGTGTGTGTGTGTGTGTGTGTGTATTTGTACTTTTTATTCTTTCTAGGGGGTTCAATTATGTGATATTTTTAAAAAACACAGTAAAAACTAAGGACAACCAAAATCTGCAAACTATATGACTTAATAAGTGTGCAGGTGAGAGAATGCAAGGAGAAGTTAAGAACAACCCGAGATCAATATATGGAAGTAATTCAATTGCACCTTGTGTCTTTTGGGGAAAAAATATTTTCAAGATGCATGACAGTCATGAAATAGCACTCAATTATATTTGAATAATTCTGAAAGCTTTGAGTTTGCTGCAACTTCTTCCATTAATCACCTCTGCATCTTCAGAAACAAGGGAGCCTCTTTATATGTTGTGTCTATTTGTGACCTCTAGGACTACTGAAGACTAAGTGCATCCACTCATTTAAGCTAAGGAAAAACAAGTAGCTGAGCTGTCACAGTGCTTTGAATTTCCCTGTGGAGGCTGATGTTGCAAGGAGGTTTTGTGGAATTGTAGCTGTGGGAGAGGAAGCCAGAGTGTTGGTGAACAAACTTCATTTTTTTTATAATAAGAAAGAATTCAAACGGCCTAATTCCTCTCTACCTGAACATTTTGGAGAAGATTCTTTACTTATAGCCTGACATGTCAGTGTTGCTTCTGAGACATGGAAGACTTCCATATTTTCATGAAAGACATGGATGACTCTCAGGATTGAAAATACTCAGCCAGAGCACAGAGGTGAGACCTCACTAAGATGGACAACAACTTTCTTAGTTATTTACTCCAAGTTATACTTTATCTAGTTTTCAGAGTACTTCCTAAGTAGAGTCACATGTCTCATGAGGATAAAAGAAAGTGTTAGGAAGAGCTGGAGCACAACAAAGACCCCTTAAAAACCTCTAGAAGAGCAATGGCATGTAATAGGTCATAACTAGGTGTTAAAAAAGAACTGAGAAAAGAGGAGGGGGGAAGCAGAAGTGGAGATTTTTGCTTCCTATAGCAAAGATGGTCACTAAATTGTCACTTAAGACTGATTGATAAGAAGGGTTTTTTTCAGGATTCCACAACCAGAAGTGAAATAAGAATAGAGGGAATTCAGCCTCCCGAATATATTTTAGAGACAGGGACATTTATTCTTGCTGTCCCTAAAAATTCAATCTATTTCCCTTTTCAGAAACATAACTGCACTGATATATATTTGCCTTGGGGAGAAAAAAGTAACTTATTGAAGGTGAAAGTAATAAACAACAACAAAATAATAATAATTACAAACACAAAAATTACAAATTTTCCAAATTTTTTAAGTCTCTAGCAAGGGCTTAATAAAAATAATTGTGCTGAACCTTTGCTCTATATTCTATAGTACTTGATGCATACCCTATTATGACAATATGAACCTATTATAACAAAATATGCTAGATTTTGGGATCCCCAAGGGCAAGGACAAGAACAAGGTGTAACATATTTGTGAACCCACATCTAGCATAGCCCCTAGGGTACAGGACAATCAATAAATACTTCATGGATGAAGAAAGAAAGAAGAGAACAATATTTTTTTGTTCTGGTCTTGCTCCTATTGCCCTGTGGTGGGCATGAGTCTGATAAATAGTAGAAGCTGGGTTAGTATAATCTCTGTTATTACTAAAGAGAATAAAACCTCTTTTAAAAGTCAGCCTTGAGATCTTTAAGATAAATCTCTTACATGCAGTTGAGAATGAATAAAAAAGGCTAAGTTACCCATAAAAATGTATTTAGAGAAGTGAGAAATCTCTAAATCTCCAGATGAATTCTCTGTAGAAACCATAGCAATCTAACTAATTAAAACAATTAATGATGCAGTGAACGTTAAATATATTTTATGGTAAATGGATGTACTGTTGCTTGCATTAATAGATTTATTTGGTAGAAGGATATCAATGAAATAGCCCCCTTAGAATGTAAAATTTTACAGGTATTTTTTGGTTTTTCTGTAAAATGACCACAATTGATTAAATCTTTGTGTAAACAGCAGTTAGCAGGGACTGAGGGTTAATTCAGAGGATTATGGCAATCCAGTTGGCCAGAACAAGCATTCAGAAAATGGGATTTCTGAAGCAGAAACTGTGTTTAAGGAGGGATTAGAAGGCTTTCAAAAACATTTTTTTAGAGAATAACGGTTCAAGGATTGAAATGCTCACACAATTAAAAAATTACACAAAACTATGAGAGTATGGTACCACTGAGGAAAACACAGGCAGAGTTAGTGCTTCTTTCTAACTGAAAATTGTGTTCTCTTTAGAGGGAGCAGCTCACTTGCCTTCAAATGCATCTAGAGAAAGAGTATTTGTTGAGTTTATGAAACAATCCAATCCTGTAAAAATAGTTGCAATGTGTCCCCAAGATTCTTCTACAAGAGTGGCATGCAGGTGGTATGTCGTATCATTTGTCTTTAGGTCTATGATATGTAGTGTGTAGCATATATAGTCTACATATGCAGAGAGGTGTGCTGGCAGGTTTTCTAGTACACATGTGGTGAGGATGGAACATCACAAATTCTCCACCCTACAAAACTACCTATGAGCATATGTGTGTAGATGAGAAAAGTACATACTCTAAGTTGGTCTTCCTAGTCCTCCATTTCTTCTCTCAGCTCTGTATCAGCAAAATATAGTCCTTGCTTTTTGCAGCTTTATTACTCACACCTTTCGTTTCCTTTCCAATTAATTTTTACAGAGGCTTCAGCTTAGACCCATTACACTTCACAGAGTCTTTTATATCAGGGACAAAGGACTAGATAGCCAAGAAAATGGCTGATTTATAAAGACTTTTATAGAAATAGAAAAATTTTAAGTGAAAGTGAAAATGGGGGAGGACAGGGCAGGAGAACCAGTATTCATAGGTCTCTCCTCCTATTAATAGATCATTCATCTTATTAAAGCTAGAATGAAAAAAAAAATGGTGCCTTTGTTAGAATCACATTACAATAAATTCACTAGCAAAAGGTTATTATGGATATGATGGAATGAGTGATTAAGTAACAATTCAGAGAAGATTTCAAGGAGAGCACATGTAACGAGAACATCAGTTGAGAAATATTATAAACTAAATTCTTACACCACATTTTCCGAAAGCAGAGCCTAAAATGGACCTGAAATCAGATGAGGCTAATGAATTCCTCCTGGGGAGCCTCCTCACATAGGACAGCATTAAATACACAAAGGTGACAGATGCTGGGTAAAAGATAGAATGCTGTTAGGGCTGATGAACAGTGATGTCGTAATTGTTTCTCAAATTAAATCTGGATTTTAAAGAGATTTAACAAGTACTTTTCACTTCTGTAAATCAGTATATTGACATTCCTAGCATACTGAAGCATTTACATTGTTTCTCCTTATCTTTTTCTCCAAGATAGCCCAGGGGCAAAGGGTGAGGCATATTGCTATAGCAAAATCATCAGGATTCTCACTACCACCTGGTGGATGAGCTCAAGATGCCTTCTTGAAGGAATGATTGTGTTTCTTCTGTGCTTTGTTATTAAAGAGGCAAAGACTAGGAACTCTGTCATCATCTCATCTGGCAGTTTATGCCTACAAGAAGATGTGTGTGTGTATGTATACACATGCACACACATGCCTGAATATACTACATAAGACATAGCAGACCTGAAAATGGGCCTGTACACTCTTCCAAAGTTAAGTAGTGAGGGTTTGTTGTAGCTAATCGTGCCCCTTCCACCAGCACATCCTAAACCTCCTAGGTGATTGCTTCATGGACAGAGGTACATTATTATGTCTTCTTGGAAATATTAAACCAACATTCAATTTATTTATCAGATCTTTAGTTAGTGGATGAAAGGGAAGAATTCTGTTTTGTGTTTCTCTTCTCTCATGCAGTTTTTTTTTTTTTTTTCAAAGCTGAATCTAGATATATCAGTCTATAATAATCCAAGGAATAACTTAGCTAACATTTCTTATGAAATTGGTAGAGGCATTTTTGAAGTTATAAAATATCTACTTCCTAGCAGCACTCTTTTTCCTTCTAATTTCAAGCTACTATTTTCATGCTTCCTCAAAGTTAGGCTGGAGTATGTTGTCCTAAAGTGTCAGCCCTTGAGAGAGTGGGAGAGTGGTAAGATAGATGCACAGCAAAAGCTCACTAAGATCAGGAAGCCTATGTTGGAAAATACTCAGGGGATAAGAGTCAGAGAGAAAGAAGAATTAGTTATGAGCTTAGTCAATGTCATTCCTATGGTAAGGAAAATGAATACAAAACAAATCTCTCTTGTTCCTTGTTCCTTTTTAAGTGCCATTGAAGGAAATCAGGCCTCTAGCATCTTCTTTCCCCTCCTGAGTTCCCTGGTAGGAATGGACTTGAGATGGGGGAGGATGTCAAAAGTGACTGGTAATGCCTCGGTCACTGAACTCAGGGTCAAAGTAAACTTGTGAGACTGAACAACAGCAGAACTGAAGAGTGCATCTTAGAAAATGGAATACAGAATGGGATATGTACTTATGCACACTTGCGTCTCTTCCTTGTCTAGAGTGGTTAAGTCAGTTTTTTTAATGATCATTATCAATGAAATAGGCTTGTTAAAAAGGAAGACAGTAGCTATAGCAGCCTGGCCTTCTGGGCTGAGTCAAGAGGGTAAATGCTGTGGTCAATGTTCCAAATATAAATAAGAAACAGATAAGAGAAAGAACATGACCAGAATTAAGACAGGAGAAAGAGGAGAAAAAACTTAGTAACAAATGAGCATTAATTGACCCTGCAGTTTTTCAAATGAAATATTCCCGCTTACACTCGCTCACTGTGTTTTGCAAGTCAATGTCATTTCTAAGGGAGCTGTCCAAGTTTGCTGGGTATTCCTTCTCCTTGATCTGGTTAGTACGATGTGACTGCTTATGCTGGTAAAGGAACCGGGTCATGATGCCAATGATGGAGAAGATGATGAATATCACCACTGCGATTACTCCTGTTGAGAAAGGGGAAAAATGAGAGAAGGACATTATCACAGATCATCCACTGAAAAGAGATAATTCTGTCTAGACAAGGGAGCCACTTAGGAGGAAAAAACAAAACAGAACAGAAGGAAACAAAACAAAAAAGAAAAATACAAACAACAGAAATAAAGACCAGCTAAAACACCTTTGGTCTTCAATTATAAAAAGTTTCCTCCGCCAGAACAAAGAGAAACCCAGTTTAAATCAGAGGTTGTGTTTAATGGAATAAGCATACCATCAAATAAATATGCAACAAAACAAGCAAAAGATTTTCTATTACATTTCTTCAAGACCTGCTTTAAAGAATATGTCAGAATAATCTGTAGTTAGCACACTCTTTTTATAACTTCACAAATGGGTATTATTGAACTACTTTAGCATCCTAGAAAATAATATTTAATTATCTCATACCAAATAATGCTTTCCTGATATAAAGGTGTTTATGGCATATGTTTGCCTTGGTAACATGTTTTATTAATAGTGAAATGCTTCCCAAGGATTTAGGACATTCCTACACTGTTCTGCACACTGCCTAGCTTAGAGGTGGCATGCCTCTGTCCTCCAGAAACACAAAGCCAGCTGAAATGAAAATTCTGCCCAACTGTGTCAGACTCCCCTACTTTGATTGTATGTGACTTTACTGGACTTTCTTTGGCAACTCACCCTTGCTAAATCGTTATGTCTTATTTCTACCTTTGCCAGAAAGGCTCTTGGGATATGAAGAGCAAAGTCAGCAGAGGATGTTCAAAATGTGGATATTGCCATTTTAAAAAGGAGAATTCATCTACACAGGAATGAAGTTTCTAAACACTAAAATATTTGAAAACTATTATATTCTAAATTAAATGTATTAATATTACATTAATAATATTATCACTAATATTTTAAGAACATTAGATATATTCTACTGTATAATGGATATTGAGATAATGTTTACTTTACAAAGTTACTTTTGAACACACTGCATTGTAATTTATAAAGGCAAGAACTTCAGAAAGTCAAATATAGTAAATCTATATTTCCTTTGGATTTTTATCAGAGCTGAGGCCCTGATTAACTTTGTTTACCTTTTAAAATAAAGCATAAAGTAGCATTTTATGCAAATATTTTAGAACAAGGCAGAGTAAAACCTTCTAAGTTAATAAACCTATTAATAAATGGGCTGGTAGTGAGTAACTCTCAGGAATGGACTGCAGTTTTAAGAGAGGAAATACAGAACTAATTTCTCCTCCTTCAGCAGGTGAAGTATTCATAAGTGGAGGCTGTGTTAACTCCTGGGAATTTTACCCCAGGGTTGGGATGACGCCTGTTCTTAAAGATATTTACAAAAGAACGTACATGGGTGGGAAAAAATCAGCAGTCATGAAATACTTTTCTCCACTTGTCAAATGAGAACTTCACTACGGGAAGAACAATAGGAACTAAATTTGTTCCTATATTTCTTGATGCCAAACAAAAATCTAGTTGGAGTCTTTTCCCTGAAGCAGAAATTCAGGTCAGGCATTTTAAGAATTTCCTTAAAGAAATGTTGGGTTCTCTTTCCTTACAATCTCATTAGGATGGTGCACTTATTTGTACTTTCCCCTCTCAAAACACTACTCACTGGTTCTATTGTTGTCTGTTTACTCACCCAGATCTGCACCACACCACAGGTTTTTTGAGAGTGGTGTCCATCACATTTTTATACTGAGAACAAGCCCTGACCCTAAGTTGGAGCTCATTAAATAGAAGTTAAATAAATGGATACTTCTATTAAAGAAGAACTCCATCTAACTGACAAAGGCAGGGATGGGGGCATCTCCTAAGACTGTGGTCTTCAAATGGAAATTAATTTCTTTGCTCATAGGCATCTTACATTAAACAAGATTTGGGAGGCATTCTGTGTTACAAGGCCCGTACAGAAAAATCAAGGCTTTCCGAGGCTGCAGCAGATGGAGGCACAATCAAGAGGGTGGCAAGGCCAGCAGGCAGTGAGAAAATGACAGAACAAGGGAGGCAGGGAGTTGAGCTTACAGCAGAGCAATTGAGATCTGCATCTGTGCCATAAGTGCTGCAGGATTCAAAACTACAGTCTGGGGGCTTTACCTAGCTCATTAGGGCCAACACTACTCCCTTATGGAGAAAACCCAAAAGGATGCATCTTCACCCATCTGTCTGCCAATATGTGGCCCTTTCCCACATGTAGATTTATTGGTTTACTTTAGCTGTACTTGAGAAAAATCAACAATTAGAAGAGAAGAACACAATGCATGCTGCCTATCTCTAAGTAAATTATCCAGCTGCTGACTCATTCATTATTCAGCTGCCTGGTGGACTGGGGTGGTATGCATCCATGGAGTTGCTGGTGCTGAGGAGGAGGTACTTTTGATCATACAGCTTACATAACTATTAATGAAAAGGCTCACAGTTTTGCAGATAATGTGGGGTCCTGGGCACTGGATGGCCATAATTAAGGAAGGATTCAGATAAATTTTTCCAGAGTACCAAATTATTTATGTCTTTTCTGCTTTCATCAACAAAGAATAGGACTTGCAGCCAAGATAGAACACGGGTAGACACATTCCACCTCCTTGCACAGCCATAAGAAGGATTAAATCTATCTCAAAACAAAAAAACAACCAGAACTTCCAGAAAATCTAATTATACAGAAATTCAAGAAAAATATAAACAAGTAATATTAATTTAGACATGTAGAAGGGGCAGAGATAGGGAGCTGGAGTGAAGCAGATGTGGTATGGTAGTGGTGGAGGCAAGGCAGTGCTGTGGTTGGCCAATGGGATGAGCAGCTATACATTATAAAATCCTGGAGGAACCCCTAGGGAGAGATCCCAATCCCAGACCAGACCACACAGCTCACTGTTCCAGTGCTGGAAAAATAAAGCCTCGTTGCCTTTGGCTGTGAGAACCACTGGGGGCTGAGGTAGCGTAAGAAACTTCTGGTCTCTCAGGAGAGTCCATTTAGAGGGCTCCCACAGTCCTAGAATGTATGCAAAACTGCCCACTCTGGGAACCATCACCAGGGCAACTGCTAGAGAGACACTAATCACAAACAAGAAATGGGTGAAGTGCTGGAAAAAGAGGCAAAGGCTGAGCAAGCAGCATTGTTCTCTCTCTGAACCCTCACCCCACATACAGTGCCACAAGGTGGTGAAACCAGTCACCCAGCATTGACCAATATGCTTTATAATGTAACAGGGGCAACAGCTATACCTAATACATGGAGGTAACATAGGAGTCAAATTGAGGAGACAGAGAAGTGTGACCCCAAAGAGGGAGTAGATCAAGCCTAAAGAGGGAGAACTAAATGAGGAGGAGATAGTCAACCTAACAGATGCAGACTTCAGAACACTGGTGATAATGATGCTCACAGATATGATTGAATACAGCGAACACATAAAGGAAGAAGTAGAGGCTATACTAAGTGATATGAAGAAAAATCCACATGAAAACAATAGTGAAGGAAAGGAAGCCAGAGTTCAAATTAATGTATTGGAACATAAAGAAGAAATAAACAACTAGTACAGAATAAAGAAACAAGAAGTGAAAAAAATGAGGAGAAGCTTAGGAACCTCTGGGACATTTTTTAAAAGTTTATTTTTTTTTTTTAATTTTTAAAAATTTTAGATAGAAGGGCAGGGAAGGAGAAAGAAAGGGAGAGAAGCATCAGTATATGTTTTCCTTTCACCTGCTTCCAGCTAAGGACCTGGTGGAGACCCGGCTTGCATACTGGTTATGTGCCCTGACTGGGAATCAAATTGGCAACCTCTGAGTTCACAGGCCAGCACCAGTCCACTAAGCCACCAGCCAGGGCTGGGGCAACTTTAAATGTACCAACATCTGAATCATATGGGTGTCAGAAGGATAAGAGGAGTACCAATAAATTGAAAAGTTATGTGAAAAAATAATGAAGGAAAACTCCCCAAATTTGGCAAAGGAAATAGACACATAAGTTCAAGAAGCAGAGTCCCAAACAAGCTAGGCCCAATGAGGCTTACACCAAGACACATCATAATTAAAATGCTGAAATTTAAAGATAAAGAGAGAATGTTAAAAGCAGCAAGAAAAAAGTAGAAAGTTACGTACAAAGAAATTTTCATAAGACTATCAGCTGGTTTCTTAAAAGAAACTTCAAGCAAGAAGGGATTGGCAAAAAGTATTCAAAGTGATGAAAAGCAAGGACCTACCACCAAGATTATCTATCCAGCAAATTTATCTTTAGAGTGGAAGGGCAGATAAAGTGTTTCTCAGACAAGATAAAGCTAAAGAAGTTTATCATCACCAATCCCTTATTATATGAAATGATAAAGGTTTACATTTAAGAAAAAGATCAAAACTATGAACAGTAAAATGACAACAAACTCACAACTATCAACAAATAAATCTAAAGAACAAAAACAAACTAAGCAAACTAGAATAGGAACAGAGCCATAGATATGGAGATTATATGTAGGTTTATCTGCAGGGAGGTGAAATGAGAAGAACTGGGGGGAAAGGCACAGGCATTAAGAAGCATAACTGGTGGGCACAAAATAGACAGGAAGTTGTTAAGAATAGTAAGTAAATGGAGAAGCCAAAGAACTTAATGCACAACTCATGGGCATGAACTAAAGGTTGTGTAGGGTGGTTGGTAGGAGGAAGGAAGGTACCAGGCAGTAGGGGGAGTAGGGGAAAATCAGGACAACTGTAATAGCATAATCAATAAAATATACTTAAAAAAATACAATGTTTTACCTCCAATGACGGCTGAGTCACTTCGAACTGCATTGGTGAGTGGTTCCCTCTCATCTGTTTTCCCAAATGGATCTGAAAAAAGGGAGTAAGGGACAGAACACTTCTCTTAATTTTATACATTTCATAATTTATAGTGCTGGGAGGAGAGCTACCATAAAAGGTTGAGATGACACAGCTGAAGATAAGACCAGGTGCTCTCAAGTGTTTAAGTTGGGACTAAAAAAAGAAAAACAAAAAAACAAAAACCTCAAACATTCATATAAAAGAATTTGAAGTACACTATTTATATGCTATGTTAGCTTCTATGTAAATTGTAAGGTTAGGGTTGAAACAGAAGATGGTGGTACTCTGCCCATATCTGCTGTGTTCTACAGCTTACCCCTTACCCTACCCTCTGGTGTTTAGTTGAACAGTCCTTATGCATGACAATGGCTTCTAACCTCAAGCACACATGCCCCTCTGCTCCTGCTGCAGAAATGAATACCACCTGTATTCATTTTTGTCCTTAACAAGAAAGGACAAAAATGTCAAAGAATTAACACTCCCAAAAATTCTTTCTGAAGACAGAGGGGTTTTACTTTATGTATATTAGCATACATGGTATAAGGAAAAATATGTCACATTTAAAAGCACATATATATGGATTTCAGTCATTGGTCTGCCAAATGGTTTGGTGACATTGAGCTAGATACATTTTTAAATAATATGCAAATGCATTAATAGGTGGTAATGATACCAATACATAGTGCCACACAGTGCATGTGAAATTTTCACAATCTATAGCACCTATCATTATTGTTTGATAATTTAATCATTAGAAAAAGATGATAGCATGATTATTTTTCCTATTCACATATTTCATTTATGGCAGATCCAGAATTAAATGAAGGCCAGTCAACTGTCACGTTCAGGTTCTTTCCATTGTACCTCATTACTACAGAAAAACACCAAGACTGGAGATGAGTAGGTAGCATAATTCAATCCCTTTTCTGTGCTCATAATTAATAACTTATTTGGAAATTGATAACTACAACTCATTAGAACAAATCCTGAAGACACATCAGGACACTCAAGATGACAGTGACTAAGAAAAAAAAAATTTAACTCTTTTATGGAGTAGCAGAACTGAAGATGTATGAATGAAAGTGCTGTGGTACTTTTCTACTATTAAGAAAGTTGGATTTTAATCACATATATTAGTCAAAAATAGCTTTCATTTCTGAGCCCTAAACTCATCAATCCTTAGAGAAGTAGTCACTTAAATAGTAGTGACTATGTGTATCTATATAATAATATATGAAAATATGCATTTAATTATAACTATTCATTATATTAAAATAGGACTATATTAAATATATGAAAATCACCCATGAGAAGTCAGTCATAGTTCTTAACCACCTGTATTCATACAAGGTAAGGATTTGAGTAATATTAGTTTTTAACCTGGAAGCTTCTTGAAGACATTAAAAGTAGTACTACTTGATAGTTTCTTGTATACCTGATGAAGAATGCACCGTGGTCACTGCATTCACACCTGAATCCATCATAAAGCCACAACTGGATTCTGTCAAGGTCCCTTGGATTATCACAGGTGCAATGGTTGCATGGCGCAGAGCTGCCTTTAGTGGTGATACATGGTTGTACTGTACTGAAGACAGGCATCCAACAAAACCCAGGGCATTTGCTTTAGCAACTTCAGAATCCATTCCAAGATTCTCTACACAATGAAAGACAATCACCACTTTTTAAAAACAATGCCATATATTCTTGTTTAAACAATGTTTAAAATGACAGAAGTTACCTTATTTTTGAACAAAGGAAATTATCATCTAGCTCTTTTAATTTTTTCTTACCAAACTTTTCTCCCACTGAAGTTATCAGTAGATCAAACATATCATAACAACTGTGAGGGCCATATCTGCTTTGAGATGATATTTGACACTTTTAAATTTTTATTCAAGTATTTTATAACCTATAACAAAGACAATATATTGTTTTTACACTTTAGATGTTTTATAGAATTTATGCCATTATCTCTTTCACTATCATTGAATGGTGGTGATTATTTTGAACATATTACAATGCTCACTACAACCTTTGCTCAAACATATAAAAGTAAATAAATAAAAAGTCAGAAAGCCCCCAAGGCATGCAGATGGAGGAGCATATAATAATTTCATGCACAGATCCAGGAAGTAAACAAAGTGCTCTTCTACACCACAGAAGGTCACACCACTAAGACAGTAAGTCAAAGCAGACCAATCTAAGAAGCAGAAACAAACAAGAGCCACCTAAAATGGGGGGACAAAGAAATAAACCCTCAGCAAATGGAAAGGAGGAATCCCCAGGAAGAGTGCAAAATGAAATAGAGGCAAGCACCCTATCAGACAGGAAATTCAAAATAATGATGATAGAGAAGCTTAATGAGCTCATCGAGCTCAAAGAAAACTACAAAGAACTCCAGGTAAGCTACAAGGAACTTACTGAGAACTATACCAGCATTAAAAAGGACATAGAAACCATCAATAAGAACCAGGAGGAAATGGAGAATGCAATCAAAAGCAGGCGAGAGAAAGCAGAGGATCGGATTATTAAGCTGGAGGTCAATGCAGAAAAAAATTCCCAGGCAATGCAACAAAATGAAAAAAGACAAAAAATGAATGAAGAGGTTTTAAGATAGCTGCAGGACAACATGAAATGTAATAATGTCCATATCATAGGGATACCAGAAGGAGAAGAGGAGCAGCAAGGGATGGAAACCCTGTTTGAAACAGTAATGACAGAAAACTTCCCTAACTTGAGGAGAAAAAAAAGGCATGCAAGTTCAGGAAGCACAGAGGGTCCCAAGGAAAGTGAACCCAAACAGGCCCACTCCAAGATACATCATAATGAAAATGGCAAATTTCCAAGACAAGGAGAGAATCCTAAAAGCAGCAAGAGAGAAACAGCTACTAACATACAAAGGGGCTCCCATAAGGTTGTCAGCTGATTTCTCAACAGTAACACAACAAGCTAGAAGGGAATGGCAAAAAAAATATTTCAAGCAATGGAAAACAAAGGCCTGCAACCAAGAATATTCTACCCAGCAAGGCTGTCATTCAAAATGGAAGGTGAAATAAGGAGTTTCCCAGACAAAAGAAGTCTAAAAGAATACATCTCCACCAAACCAGCATTGCAAGAGATGCTAACAGGTCTGCTTTAAGAAGATGAAGAAACAGACAGATAGGAACACAGGTGCAAAGGAAAAAATAGATAATGAATAAGTACCTATCAATAATAATCTTAAAGGTAAATGCATTAAATATACCAATCAAAGTTGGATAAGAACCAACTTTAACTTATGATGCTTTAGAATGATCTTGTTATAAATAGATATTACTAAATAAGGTATAATTTTGTATATTGTATTTGCATTATTGCAGGTTAAGTTTTCTTAGATTGGAATCATTTCACAATATGGGAAAATCATGTTCTGATAACTCAGAAAAATCAAATGCAGTTAAGGAAGAAGAAAAAATAAGAAAATGTGGATGTATATTACATAGGAGACATGCTATCTTTCTTATTCACTGTTACAAAATATGTGCTTATTTGTGGGTGTGTAATATATAGATTTTGTAGCAATTTATGTTTTAAAGAGCAACCAAGTGGTCATGGGTATGTTATGGAATTGGTCAATCTTTAGGTTAGAAAAGATTCTGAGAATGAAGACCAATTTGGTTGGAAATTGCAAACTACTAAACACTATGATTTGTGTACATAGACAATATATATTCTCATATTAGCATGTAAATTAGATGAGTTTTCTTTCAAATAGATTGTGGAAATACACATTTCCAGTTATGAAGGCCCCCAAAATGGGGATACGTGGGAAAAGGAAATAATGCTATAGTAAACTTAATTATCGAAATGTGAACATACCTAACCTCTACCTCAACAGACTCTTAAATGGTTCAGGGGTTAGTTTAGGACCACATAGGAAGTCAACCACAAATTCAAAGAGTAGCTAGAATACCATTATACAAAATTATTTAAATCCTAGGGATTTTTTTTTTTTTACTTCAACGTAGTAGACATAATAATTTCTACTCTGGAACTGGCTGAGCACTGCAAGTGCCATTATTTCTGAAGGCTTCAACTTGTAAAACACATGCAAAGGAAAAGCGGAGGGCATTGAAAGAAATAAGACCTATGCACAGCCTAAATAAATAAATAAATAAATCTACTATTTAAGATGGAAAATGCCAAAAAGAATAAGTTCTAGTTCCAATGGCTTAAAATAAAGTTGAGTTATATTATTGGAGGGGGAGGGTCTGGCTCAAAAATCAAATTCCTTTTTTACTATGGGTTTGGCACTGTCTCTAGGACAACTTTCACAAAAGTGAGTTCTGCAATACACCATTTCTGTGATACATTTCACAAAAATAGCATTCCAGAGTAAAATCAATATTAAAGAAGAAAAACTGCTTACTCTTGCTACAATATGTCTAAAATACAATTATTTAGCATGCAGTAAGTATGTAAGTTATTGGCACATTTGAAATGTTTTGTAATAACTCTTTAAAGTCCAGTATGTACTTTAAATACGTGTAAAAATAATGTATTTTTGCATGTGTTTGGTAATATTGCAATTCATATTACTTAAAAAGTAATTCTTTAAACAAATGAATTAACGTAGGCATTTTGAAATAACAAAAAGAAAACTTTGTATTAATATGTTTTGAGATGCTGACAGAAGGCAGTAATTAAATGGTGAATTGTCTAGATGTGAAAGGGGGAAAAAAAGTACACATTGGTGGTTATAGACTAGACAGGGTGATGTTAAGAAGAATAAAGGAAAGGAGAAGCCAAAGAACTCACAGGCATGACTCATGGACATAAACTAAGGGGGACATTGCTGGAGGGAATAAGGGGTACCATGTGGAGGGGGACAAGGGGGAAAACTGGGACAACTGTAATAGCAAAATAAATAAAATGTATTAAAAATAATAAATATGTAAATAAATAGAAAAAAAAGACAGAAAGATTATAAGAAGAGGAACCCAAACTTCTGGAATTTATTTATTAACAAATTGTGTGATTACTTTTTTTTATGATTTTATTTAAAAACATCAACACATGATTGCATTAAGGATTTATGTTTATATTATGTTCCTTTTTAAATTTAATATTATTGTTGTTATATTACATTCATCCCATTTTTGCTCCCCTGGGTCCCCTTCCACACCCACTCACTTCCCCCAAAAGACAATCCCACTTATGTCCATGGTTTTTCCATACTAGGTTCTTGTCTAAACTGCTCCCCTTCTTTGCCTCTTCCTCATCACTTCTCACACTGCCCTTCCCCCTGCCCACAGAAGGCCTACTCACTGTATTCATATATCTTGTTCTGTTTTGCTTGTTGTATGTTTTGTTTATTATTGTCCTGTAATGGGTGAGATCATATGGTATTTGTCTTTCACTGACTGGCTTATTTCACTAAGCATAATACTTTGTAGTTCCATCCATGTTTTTGCAAAGGTTAGAAGTTCCTTCTTTTTTTCTGTTGTGTAGTATTCCATTCTGGAAATATACCAAAGTTTTTTTTTGTTTGTTTTTTTTTGTTTTTTTTTATCAAATCATCCACTGATGGGCACTTAGGCTGTTTCCAGCACTTGGCTATTATAAATAGTGCTGTTATGAACATAGAGGTGCATAGGTACTTTTTGAATTGATGTTTCAGGATTGTTCGGGTATAGTCCTAGTAGTGGAATTGCTGGATCAAAAGGTAGTTCCATTTTTAGTTATTTGAGGAAAATCCATACTGTTTTCCATAGAGGCTGCACCAGCCTAACAGTGCACAAGGGTTCCCTTTGTCCCACATTCTTGCCAACACTTGTTGTTTGTTGATTTGTTGATGATTGCTATTCTGACAGGTGTGAGTGGGTATCTTACTGTGGATTTAATTTGCAACTTTCTGATGGCTAGAAATGTTGAGCATTCTTTCATATGCCTCTGGGCCCTCTGTATCTCTTCCTCAGTGAGTTGTCTGTTCAGGTCTTTTGCCCATTTTTTATTGGGCTGTCTGTCTCCCTGGTGTTGAGTTGCATTAGTTTTTATATATTTTGGAGATCAAACCCTTGTCTGAGATATCATTGGCAATTATGTTTTCCCATACAGTTGGTTCCCTTTATATTTTCTGGTGTTTTCTTTAGCTGAACAGAAACTTTTCAGTTTGACATAGTCCCATTTGTTAATTTGTTCTTTGATTTCCTTTGCCCTTGGTGAAGTAAAAATATTTTGGCATAGGGTATCAAAAATTTTACTGCCTATATTTTTCTCCAGGACCTTTATGGTGGCACTGCTTATGTTTAAATCCTTTATCCATCTTGATTTTATTCCAGTGTATGGATTAAGTTGGTGGTCTAGTTTTATCGTTTTGCATGTTGCTGTTCAGTTCTTCCAACACCACTAGTTAAAGAGACTGCTTCCACTCCATTTTATGTTCCTTCCCCCTTTGTTGAATATTAATTGACCATAGAGCTCTGGGTTTATTTCTAGTCTCTCTAATATGTTCCATTGATCTATATGTCTATTCTTATGCTAGTACCAGACAGTTTTGATGACAGTAGCCTTGTAATATTGTTTGATGTCCAGTATGGTGAGTCCTCCTACCTTGTTCTTCTTTCTCAAGGTTGCAGTGGCTATTCATGGGGGGTTTTGGCTACATATAAACTTTTGAAGTATTTTTCTACTTCTATGAAGTCTGTCATTGATATTTTAACTGGGATTGCATTGAATCTATAGATTGCTTCGGGTAGTATGGACGCTTTAATTATGTTAATTCTTCCCATCCATGAATATGGTATATGCTTCCATTTATTTGTATCTTCCTTAATTTCTTTCTTCACTGTTCTGTAGTTTTCTGAATGCAGGTATTTTACCTCATTAGTTAAGTTTATTCCTAAGTACTTTATTTTTCTTGTTGCTATGGCAAATGGGTTTTGTTTCCTTGCTTCTATTTCTGATGTTTCATTATTGGTGTACAAAAATGCTTTTGATTCCTTGATATTGACTTTATATCCATTTATTTTGCTAAACTGCTTATTGGGTCAAGTAAGTTTTTGATGGAACCTATTAGGTTTTGCATGTACACTGTCATATCATCTGCAAATAATGACAGTTTGACTTCCTCTTTTCCAATTTGGATACCATTGATTCCTTTTTCTTCTCTGATGACTATGGCTAGAAATCCCAAGATGATGTAGAACACAAGTGGAGAAAGTGGACAGCCTTGTCTCATTCCTGATTTTAGGGGGAGATCTTTTAGTTTTTGTCCATTAAATATGATGTTGGCTTCAGGTTTCTCATATATGGCCTTTACAATGTTGAGGTACACTCTCTCTATTTCCATTTTGCTGAGTGTTTTTATCATAAATGGTTGCTGTACTTTATCAAATGCTTTTTCAGCATCTATTGATATGATCATATGGTTTTTGTCTTTCAACTTGTTGAGGTTGTGTATTACATTTTTTGATTTCCGAATATTGTACCATCCTTGCATCCCTGGGATGAAACCCACTTGATCATGGTGTATGATCTTTGTAATATACTGCTAAACCTGGTTGGCCAAAATTGTGTTGAGAATCTTAGCATCTAGGTTCATCAGAGACATTGGCCTATAGTTTTCTTTGTTAGTTGTGTCTTTACCTGGTTTTGTGATTAGAATATTTGCCTCATGGAAAGAGTTTGGGAGTCTTCCCTCTTCCTGTAGTTTTTGGTATAGGTTGAGAAGGATAGGAATTAGTTCTTCTTTAGGCATTTGGTAAAATTCACCTGTGTATCAATCCAGTCAAGCACTCTTGTGCTTTGGGAGAGCTTGGATTACATCTTCAATTTCACTAGTTGATATTGGTCTATTTAGGCTTTCTGCTTCTTCTGTATTCAGTTTTGGTAGATTATACATTTCCAGAAATGTGTCCACTTCTCCCAGGTTGTCATATTTCTTGTTATATAGTTGTTTGTCATAGTTTCTTACAGAAATTCTTACAGAAGTTTTCACCACAAAGTAGCAAATTACATTCTTTTCAAATGCATATGGAATATTCTCAAAGATAAACCACGTGGTAGGTCACAAGGCAAGCTTTCACAAATACAGGCAAATTGAAATCATACCAAACATCTTCTCAGATCATAATGGCTTGAAATTTGAAGTTAACCTCAAAAGAAAAAAACAAAAGCACTCTAATTTATGGAGATTGAATATCATGCTATTAAGTAAGGAATAGGTAAACAATGAAATCAACGATGACATCAAAAAGTTTCTGGAAACATGACAGTGAATACACAACAGCCCAAAACCTATGGGATACAGCAAAGGCAGCACTAAGAGGGAAATTCATAGCAATACAAGCCTACCTAAAAAGGTTAAGAGAAGATCATACAAACAACCTAATCATAAAGCATCAAGAACTAGAGGAAAAGCAACACACAAAGCCCAGGGCAAGTAGAAGAAAGGAAATAATCAAGATCAGAACAGAATTAAATAATTTAGAGAATAAAACTACAATTTAAAGAATCAATAATCCAGGAACTAGTTCTTTGAAAAAATAAACAAGATTGACAAGCCTTTAACCAGACTCATCATGAAAAAAAAAAAAAGAGAGGACATAAATAAACAAAATCAGAAATGACAGAAGAGAAATCACAACTGATACTTCAGAAATACAAATGATTGTAATAAATTACTACAAACAAGTATATTGACAAGAAATATGACAACTTGTGTGAAATGGATAAATATCTGGAAATGTATAATCTACCAAAACTGAATCCAGAAGAAGCAGAAGTCCTGAATAGACCGATAATAACTAGTGAATTTGAAGAAGTAATCCAAAATCTCCCAAAGCACAAGAGCCCTGGACCAGAGGGTTACACAGGTGAATTCTACAAAACAGTTAGAGAAGAACTAACTTCTATTCTTCTCAATCTATCTCAAAAAGTGCAGGAAGAAGGAAGACTCCCAAACTCTTTGTATGAGGCCAATATTATTCTAATCCCAAAACCAGATCAAGACACTACAAAGAAGCAAAACTATAGGCCAACATCTCTCATGAACATAGATGCTAAGATTATCAACAAAATATTGGTCAACCAGATCCAGAAATATATTAAAAAGACCATACACCATGATCAAGTGGGTTTTATCCCAGGGATGCAAGGATGGTACAACATTTGCAAATCATTAATGTAATACACCACATAAACAAAATGAAAGACAAAAACCATGTGATCATATCAATAGATGCTGAAAAAGCATTTGATAAAGTACAGCAACCATTTATAATAAAAATTCTAAGCAAAACAGGGATAGGGGGAGCATACTTCAACCTAATAAAGGCCATATACAAGAAACCTGAAGTCAACAACATACTCAACTGGCAAAAAATAAAAGCTTTCCCCCTAAGATCAGGAATAAGACAATGCTGTCAACCTTTTTCACTTTTGTTTAAGTTTGTTTTGGACATTCTAGCCATAGCTATCACAGAAGAAAAAGGAATCAAAGTTATGGAAATGAGGAAGTAAAATTGTCATTATTTGCAGATAACATTATAGTGTACATACAAAACCTGATAGACTCCACCAAAACCTACTCAACCTAATAAGCAAGTTTAGCAAAAAAGCTGTATATAAAGTCAATATGCAGAAATCAAAAGCATTTTTGTATACCAATAATGAAACGTCAGAGACAGAAGCTAGGAAATGAATCCCATTTACCATAGTAACAAGAAAAATAAAGTATTTAGGAATAAACTTAACCAAAGAGATGAAAGACCTGTACTAGCAAAACTACAGAACATTGAAGAAAGAAATGAAGGAAGATACAAATAAATGGAAGTATATACCATGTTCATGGATGGGAAGGATTAATATAATTAAAATGCCCATACTACCCGAAGCAATCTATAGATTATATGCAATTCCCATTAAAATACCAATGGCATATTTCACAGATATAAACATGATACTTCAAATATGTATATGGAGCCAAAAATGCCCATGAATAGCCACAGCAATCTTGAGAAAGAAGAACAGGTTGGAGAAATCACAATACTGGACATCAAACTATAGTACAAGGCTACAGTAATCAAAACAGTCTGGTATTGGCAAAAAAAAAAAAAATAGACATATAGATCAATGGAACTGAACAGAGAGCCCAGAAATAAACACAGGACTCATGTTCAATTAATATTCAACAAAGGGGGAAGGAACATAAAATGGCATAAGAACAGTATCTTCAACAAGTGATGTTGGAAGAACTGAAAAACAACATGCAAAAAGATAAAATTAGACCACCAACTTACACCGTACACCAGAATAACTCAAGATTGATAAAGGACTTAAACGTAAGCAGTTCCACTATAAAGGTCATGCAGAAAAACAGAGGCAGTGAAATTTTAGATATCTTACACAGAAACATGTTTACTGATACTTCCTCAAGGGCAAAGGAAATCAAAGAACAAATAAACAAATGGGACCATATCAAGCTGAAAAGTTTCTGTTCAGCTAAAGAACACATCAGCAAAATTCAAAGGGAACCAACTGTATGGGATAACATATTTGCCAATGATACTTCAGAAAAGGGTTTGATATCCAAAATATATAAATACTTATGTGATTCAATACCAGGGAGACAGACAGCCCAATTAAAAAATGAGCAAATGACCTGAACAGACAAATCTCTAAGAAGGACATACAAAGAGCTCAGAGGCATATGAAAGAATGCTCAACATCACTAGCCATCAGAGACATGCAAATGAAAACGACAATAAGATACCGCCTCACACCTGTCAGAATGGCAATCATCAACAAATCAACAAACAAGTGTTGGCGAGGATGTGGGGAAAAAGGTAGTCTGGTGCATCCATTATGGAAAACAGTATTAAGTTGCTTTAAAAACTAAAAATGGAACTGCCTTTTGATCTAGAAATTCCCCTACTAGGATTATTCCCAAAGAACCCTGAAACACCAATTTTATACGAACCTATGTATCCCTATGTTCATAGAAACATTGTTTACAATAGTCAAGCACTAGAAACAGTGTATGTGCCCATCAGTGAGTGTATGGATCAAAAAACTTTGGTACATTTTCACAATGGAATACTGACCAACAGAAAGAAAGATTAAACTCCTACCCTTTTCAATCACATGAATTGACCTAGAAAGTATTATGCTTAGTGAAATAAACCAGTCAGTGAAAGACAAATACCATATGATCTCACCCATTACAGGACACTAATGAACAAAACAAGCAAACGAGCAAAACAGAATCAGATGCGGAAATATAATGAATAGACCTTCAGTGGAAGGAGGGGAGGAACGAGAAGGATGCAAAGAAGAGGAGCAGTTTAGTCAAGGATCTAGCATGGAAGAACCATGGATATGGACACCATGTGGGATTGACTTTGGAGGGGTGCGGGTGGGTGGGGAAGGGGAGAGAAGTGAGGGGAAATGGGATTAATGTAATACAAGAACAATAAAATTAAATTAATTTACACAATGGAATTCTATATAGCAGAAAGAAAGAGGAGGAGGGAAGATGGCTACAGAGTAGAGAGCAGTGCTGATGGTATTCTCGAGTACCAAAGCAGCTAGAGGACAGGATAGGGAGCATGAGATGTCTTCAGGACCCTAGGAATTGGAACGGGCAGCATCTGGACACAGAGGAGCACAGCCCAGAGGCAGAGGAGGCCAGGAGGACAGTAGGTGAGGCATTCCCAACCAACCGGCGGGCGGGCCAAGGTCAGCTCTGGGCAGGGGCGGCTCTGCCCAGAGGGGCGCATTTGATTGAGGCAGCTCCGGGCTCCCTGGCGACTGGAAGTCTCAACAGTGAAGTGTGGGCATCGAGGGCAAACACTGGAGGGAAGGCGGAATTGAACTCTTGCAGGGGAGGGACTGTGTGAGAGACTCACTCTGGCAACAGGGAGAGGAGGCTCTACACAGGGCTACAGGAGGAGGAGAAGAGTCCTGTGGAAGCCAGAGCGGGGGAGCGGGAAGTGCACCTGGCGGGGCGGCAAGAGGGCCAAAAACAATGCTGCTGGGCCACCAGGGAAACAGCAGCTAGAAGCCCCTGCAAAGGGGGAGGCCCAGCCCAGTGCAACCACACAGGCCCCCAGGCTCCGCGGGAAACTCCAAACTGCGTGCCCTCGAGCCTGGAACTAGTAGCAGGGCTAACTGACCCGCCATTGCCAGATACAAAGGCCTCACCGCCCAGGCCTGGGAGGGGATCATCACAGAGGCTGCTTAAAGGACTCCAAGGAGAGCTGGTTGGCTTGGAGGAGTGGTGCCCACCCCGGGAGGGCAGGACAGTGTAAGCGGACACCCGGAAAGTGTTGACGGACAGGGGCAGCCTGCTCCAGGAACTGCGGGGGCGGGGCCAGTCTTCACAGGGACCAGCCAAGTTACAGGCTGCCCTGCAGAAGTGCTGGGTGCGCGTCCTGGGCAGGAACCTCCACCAGGAGTGGGAGGGGGCTTCCTGCAGGCTCCAGAACACCAGCAGCCCTAAAACCCAGCCAGGCTGCAGAAGGCCCAGCCTACCTGGGGGCGGACACTCACAATCAGCCCTACTGTGACAATCAGAAGCCCTGCCATATGCCAAGACTGGCTAGAATATAGACTATAGACTGTAAAGTCCTGACCAAGAAAAAGAGGCAGCATCAGGAAAGGGATTGCTGCCAATCTCAAGCACCTGAATTATACCGAGAGCAATATGAACTATTAAGCCCCAACTTGTCCTTTGCAAAAGTTACTTCTCACATATTCTTAATCCCCCCCATACCTCAATCCACCTAAATACACAAGACCCTCCCCTACTCTCGAATTAAAGTCTACTCACTCTGTGACTATAACAAATTCCCCGTCCTCAATCTAAGTATTCCTCCCTTCCCCAGCCTTTCTAAACCCTTTCTTT
>PVIW01010583.1:8046-43357 GCA_004026585.1 Noctilio leporinus
TTTTTTTTTTTTTTTTTTTTTTTTTTTTTTTTTTTTTTTTTTTTTTTTTTTTTTTTTTTTTTTTTTTTTTTTTTTTTTTTTTTTTTTTTTTTTTTTTTTTTTTTTTTTTTTTTTTTTTTTTTTTTTAAGCAGGCCTTTTAGCATCTCTTGCAGTGCTAATTTGGTGGGGGTGTATTCTTTTAGCCTTCTTTTGTGTGGGAAACTCCTTATTTCATTTTCCATTTTGAATGAGAGCCTTGCTGGGTAGAGTATTCTTGGTTGCAGGCCTTTGTTTTTCATTACTTGGAGTATTCTTTGCCATTCCTTTCTGGCTTGTATTGTTTCTGTTGAGGAACCATTTGATAACCTTATCAGAACTCCCTTATATGTCATTTGCTGTTTCTCTCTTGAAGCTTTTAGGATTCTTTCTTTGTTTTTGAAGTTTGACAGTTTAATTTTGATGTGTCTTGGAGTAGGCTTGTTTGGGTTCATCCTCATGGCAACCTTCTGTGCTTCCTCAACTTGAGTGACTCTTTCACTTATCATTTTAGGGAAGTTTTCTGTTACTACTTTTTCAAACAGGTGTTCTATCCCTTGCTTCTCTTCTCCTTTTGGTATCTCTATGATATGGATATTGTTATGTTTCATGTTGTCTTGTATCTCTCTTAAACCTCTTCATTCTTTTTCATTTTGTTGCAATGTCTAGTTATATTTTTCTCTGTTGTCCTCCAATTCCCTGATCTCATCCTCTGCTTCATCTATCCTGCTTTGAATTCCATCTATGTTCTTCAGTTCTGAGATTGTGTTCTTTGTTTCCTCCTGCTTCTTACTGATGGTTTCTATGTCCTTTTAAATACTGATATAATTTTCCATAAGTTCCTTGTAATTTCCCTGGAGTTCTTTGTAATTTTCTTTGAGTTTCGTGAGTTCATGCAGCTTTCTATTTTTTTTTTTAATTTTATTGTTGTTGTATTACATCCATCCCCTTTTTGCTCCCCCTGTCCCCCTCCCCACCCACCCATTCCCCCCAAAGTCAATCCCACCTGTAAATGCAGCTTTCTTATAATGATTTATTTGAGTTCCACGTCTAATAGCTTGCTAGTTTCTATTTCAATTCTCAGTCTGGTGATTCCTCCTTTCCTTTTAGTGATGGACTGATTCTTTATCTCTCCATTTTGGGTGTCTATTATTGCTTGTTTTTGTCTGGGATAAATCTTCTTTGATTCCCTGCCTTTGTGGGGTACCCTTCTATGTTAGGAGATTTGCAGGGTTCAGTGTTGCAACCTCCTAAATTTCCTCAGCTTGTTGCTCTTAGGGTGTCTTTTATGTCATTAACTTGGGCTGTCTGGTTGTATTTCAGATTTGTTATATGTGTTGTTCCTTTCACTCCAGTTGGCTGATTGAGAGACACTCCTTCTATCACATCTCCTATACTCTTTTTTGAGCTGCTCCTAAAACAGAACCACCAGTCCAGGCAAAAAACCACACCTTCAAAAATATTTTTCTCCTTTAATCCCCCTTTTGACTGCATATGAACCAAGCTAGATATCCGTAATCTCCAAGGTAACTACTACCCTTAGTCACATCCTCAGCTGCAACTGAGCCAGTCTTAATAGGGATGTAGATATGAGAAGACTGTTATAAGAGGGGAAAATGATTAAGTTGACTAAAGTATAGATAATTTTGAAGGGTGCAAAGGGGTAGCAAAGATAGTGGGGATGTGAGAGAGACAGCCAACTTTACCTCTTATGTAGAAATGGGGAGAGGGAAAATCAGAATGCCTCAAATGCAAGTGAACAGTATTAAGCCTATATATATTTACCACATCTACCTTCCTGTCCACCCTCAATGAGCACTGATTGGTCATGGTGAAGCCAGGACCAGTGCATTTTTAGCAGAAATAGAGAATGTATAGCCCCTAGTAGCACCCCCACAAAAAATGTTTTAAGAGGCTGGGGAAGGGATAAATACTTATATTGGGGACTGGGAATGAGTTGTACCAGGAGAGTGAGTAGACTTTAAAACAAGAATAAAAGGGAGATCTTGGGTAGTTAAATGAGTTGAGAGAAGGGTGTAGTAAATATATGGGACTTATAATACACTACGATATAAACACTATTTACTTAAAATGCACTAATTGTGACGGTTGGAAGCAACTTTTGAAGAGGATATGTTAGGGATTAATAGTTCATGTAGCTCTAGGTGTAACTCAGGTGCTTGAGATTAGCAGAGATCCATTTCCTGGGTATGCCTCTTTTCCTTGATCAAGTCTCTGCTCTGCAATCAGGCTTCAGGGCCTTGGAGTGGCAGGGCCTATGGCTGTCACAGTCAGGGCTGGTTCTGAGTGCTATAGCCATGGTAGACTGAACCTCCAGTAGCCTAGCTGGGTTTCAGCACTACTGGCATTTTGGGGCCCTCCCTTCAAGCACTGGTTCTGTATGGAGAACTGCAGGTTCTTTTGTGGTATAGATGGCTACTCCTGCCCCTCCCTCTCCTCAAGGAGATTTCTGCCTGCCATATCTGGCTCCAAGCCCCACCACCACCGCCCCAGCCCGCCACTGTCCTTTGCATCAGAGATGGCTAGCCCTCTCCTTCCAGGTTTCGCCATTCTGTCTGCAACTAAAGCCTGGATGCACAGGGGCCCACAGAACAGGCAATGGCTAGCCTTCCCCATCCAGCTCTTTGAGGAGGATTTTGCTGCCTGTGATGGGCACCTGGCTCTATGGAGGAGCTTGTGCTGTGTGTTCCTGATGACTACCCCTCCTCCTCCAGCTTTTTGAGGAGGTTTTTGCAGCTTTCGATGGGCGCCTGGTTCTGTGGGGAGCCCCAGAGCATCAATGCACTGGCGATGTCTAGCCCTTCCCTTCCGGCTCTTCAAGGTTTTTGCCGCCTGCAATGAGTGTGCTGGTTGTGCCAGTGGCAAGTTCCCCAGCATGGAACTTTGAGCTGCAGTTTCCATGGGAGCCTGCGTGATGGTGTGGGTGTGTGAGGTTGTGCCTCCCTTCTTGCTAGGGCTCTGAGCTTCCCTCTCCCCGAGTGGTGCAGCAGCACAGTTCTTGCCCACATGCTGCCCCAGCCAGTGTACTCCCCCACTCCCCCACCCCTGGCCAGTCTCTTCTCCTCTGCCTCTGGCCTCTGGAGGCACTTCCTCTCTCTTAGCCTCTGGAGCACAGCTCTCACACAGTCTCTCCCCTGCCTGTGTTCGATTCCCCAATCTCCCTGAGTTTGTGCTCACTGTTTACACTTCACTGCTCAGATTTCTAGTCACTATTGACCCTGAAGCTGTCTTCAGTCAGAGCCTCCCCTCTGGGAAGAGCCACCCCTGCCCAGAGCCAACCTCAGCCCCCAGGCTCAGCCAGTTAGGAGCTGTCTCACCTGCTTTCCTATAAATCTCTGTAGCCTTTGGGCTGTGCACCCCTGAATCCAGATGCTTATTGCTCCAATTCACAGGGACTTACATATGTCTCCTGCTCCCTACTCTATCCTCCAGCTGCTCTGTCACTTGAGCATGCCATTGGCACTGCCCTCTTCTCTGTCCCCATCTTATGTAAACCTCCAAATATATTATTTTTAAAATAGTGCTCTCTACTTCATTTCTTCCATGTACTATGTATTTATTTTGATCAACCTAAGTAGCAAAACTCTTTACTGGAGATACTCCAAGGACTTCACACATACATACACAGACACACACATACTCACATATACCCACTTAAAATGTTCAATTAAAGTCAGTTTCTGGGTGGGGGAATTAGAACATTTTTTAAAATTTCTTCTTCATACTTTTCTATGTTTCTTGGTATTTTTCTATGACCATAGGCCATCTTTTAAAGAAAACAATAAAATAATTATTCTAAAGAGAAAAAAAAAAAGCAATGGCATTGGTAGTCATACATATGAAATACCTGATGATTTTGTCTTCAGTTAAGGTTACTGTGAGGCTAGCCATCCCATCCTTACAAATAGCTATGTTTGGCCAGGGGTCCGCAGCCCATCAGTTCAGAATGATATTGCCTGGTGTATTAATCTTGCTGCTGCCATCACTCCTCTGAAACCAGCATTAAAACTAGTGCATGACATGTGATTAATTTTACCATGAAAAATATTATTTTTTAATAATTATGATGAAATTGCTAATCTTACCCATAGAAAGGAATTGCTTGAAGTTCTAAAACTGGTTTGGGGCTTCCAAAACTAATTACACCAACTAGAGAACCCACCTAGATGATGTCCACCCTGCCTCCTTCAGTAATCTATGCCATATGGATAATTGGTGTTCTCATTTCTTCCCAAACTCCAAAGCTTGACTCAGTTGAAATAACAATGACCTGAGACCATGATTTATCATGGGCTAGGTCTTCATGTTGCCTTAGAACAGATGTGACTGAAAAATGACCTCAGAATTCTGTCCTTTCCAAATTAAAGATTCCATGGCCTCATTGAAGCTAATGCCCTCATTTCATGAAGTTTTTTGAAGAAACTAGTGAGTTTGGGAGTAGTGGATCCCTCTCTGGAATGGTGGAGATTGAGTGCAGCAAACTGAATGAATCAACTACTTAGATGGTCATATTCACTGAGCTCTGCCTGGGCTATTCTAGCTGAATCATATGGCATGGAGCTCCTCCTCAGAGGACTCTCATCATGGGGGAGGTCCCTTTTTCCCATTCTTCTGGTCATACGAGTTCAGTCACCCTGAAGGAGCCATGTGTTGAATTATCTAAACATTCATTTCTCCTTATATCCAGACTAGTGGAACCTAGTTCCAATAACCACAACACAGAGTACCAGAGAAACTCTCAATTTAACAGATGGTCACAGAGAGCTAAATTATTAGTAATTTCTTTTTTAAAAAAATGTTTTGTTTATTATTTTTAGAGGGAGGAGAAGGGAGAGAGGCAAAGAGGCAGAGAGGGAGAGAGGCATCAATGTATGGTTGCCTTTTACCTCCCTCCAGCTACGGACCTGGCTGGAGACCTGGCTTGCAACCTGGTTATGTGCCCTGGCTGGGAATCGAACCGGCAACCTTTAGGTTTATAGGCTGGCACCTTATCCACTGTGCCACCAGCCAGGGCAGTAATTTCTATTATCTGACCAAAACTGTGTCAGAGGTCACATAAGAATTCAACTGTAAAGAATTATGTAAGGAAATCTTACATAATTATTTTGCTAACAGATAGTGGACTTCAGGAGAATTAAAAGGAATTTTGATATAGAGTCCATTTTGAAGAAGGGCAAATAGTCTTGTGAGACTTTAAATGCATGCCAGAAACTTTGTTTCAAATACTACCTATAATCTTATTTATAATCATATATACTCATATGTGTATGCACATAGATAGAAGTAATATGCTTTGGAGGAAACAAGCCTGGACCAGGGTAATATCTCAGGTAAGGTTCTTCACTAAGGCTTCAATTTCTTCCGTTGTAAACTGAGGGTATTATAATAAATACTAGATCTTTTCTAAAGATTCTTCCATCTCTGGCAAGTCCATGATTAGATCTATGGTATGCAGTGAAAGCTCTTGGCAACGCCATTATTAGAGAACAAATACCTGAGTTATGGACTAACTTAATATATCCCTTTTAATTCAACCAATATCATTATCCTCTCAGAGGCTATTGGGTACAGAATGGAATATAAAGGTAAGTGAAATCTTGGAAGCTTCCATAGCCTAATAAGAAAACTTAGATAGTGGACAAATGACCCTGAAGGTAGTACTGAGAATATTTCCTTAACAAAGAACAAGCATGTTTTTTTTGTTTGTTTGTTTTTTGTTTTTGTTTTTTTGTCTTGTGTTTGTTGCCTTTTTCTTTCTTTTTTATTTGTTGATGGTAGAAGCTAAAAAGGAAAAATTGCATTGCTTGGTTGAGGACATTTTTATGGCTGAAGTGATATTTGGTATTGTCATAAGGACCTGGGACAGAGAAGAGAATTTCGTGTCTGGGCACCATGCAGGTAAGAGTGAGAAGATGCTGGGGCAGTTTCCTCATTGCTTTGGTTGGAATGTGGGTTCATATGAAGGATATTGGTAGATTACATAGAAAGGTAGTTTGGGGCCTTGAAAAGGCTAGAACATCAATATTCATTAAGTACACAGGGTAGGGGTTGGGGGTTTTCTGAATAATGAGAGGACATGAAAAAGATGTTTTCTGAAAAACTCTCTTCTTTAGATGACATGATTTCAATTGATCAGAATTCATTTCGCTGCTTGCTTTTTCTATAATATCTAACGTTGTTAAGCCCTTTGGTGAATATTTTATTTCAGGTATTGTACTTTTCAGTGCTAGAATTTCCTTTTTAAAAAGCATTTTCACCTGGCTGGTGGCACAGTGGAGAAGGCGCTGGCCTGTGAACCCAAAGGTCGCTGGTTTGATTCCCAGCCAGGGCAACATAACCAGGTTGCAAGCCAGGTCTCCAGCCAGGTCCATGGCTGGAGGCAGGTGAAAGACAACCGTACATTGATGTTTCTTTCCCTCTCTGTCTCTCTCTCTCTTCCCCTCTTTCTCTGGAAATAATAAATAAAAGCTTTAAAAAATTTTTTTTAAGTATTTTCACTTTCTTTGCTAAGATTCTCCATCTGTTCACTCATTGTATCTAAATTTCCTGATTCCTTTTTTAAAAAATTTCCACTTTCTCTAAGATTCACCATCTGTTCACTCATTGTATTTAAATCTCCTTTGAATCCTTCAATATACTAAGAGTATGCTGAATATTGTAATGATATGGCATAGAAAATCTACTTTACAGAATCCTTCAGTAACGGTCCTTCAGCTCATGCCTGCAGCCACTTTGGGGAAAAGAGGTTGTGGCTCTCGGTGACTATGGTGGCTGCTGGTGACTGGCCCTGATGATGAATCACCATAGCCCTTGCCCTGCACTCCAGTAGCAGGACCTGGTCTCCAGACAAACAGTTTAAGGAATGAGCTTGAGGCAATGATTCAAATGTAACACATGTTGTTTCTGGTCATGAAGGCAGCACATGTATGCAGTGCTCCCATCCTCCCACAATTATATCACAAAACAACTAAACTACAGAAAAACCATCATTTAGAACTGCCTGAAATCTGGCTGAATGAAAGTCCTATAAATAAGGATATAAAAATAAGCTATGTTGAGCCCTGGCTGGTGGTGCAGTGGATAGGTGCTGGCCTGCAAACCCAAGGGTCGCTGCTTTGATTCCCAGCCAGGGCATGTAACCAGGTTGCAAGCCAGGTCTCCAGCCAGCTCCGTAGCTGGAGGCAAGTGGGGGGCAACCATGCATTGATATTTCTCTCCCTCTCTGTCTCTCTCCCTTCCCCTCTCTCTGGAACAATAAATAAAATCTTTTAAAAAATTTAAAAAGCTAACTTGAGACTGGTAGGAGGGGGTGCAGACACTGAAGAGGCTGATTCTACACCCATATGTGGCAGATAAAAATCGGGAGGGATATCTAAACTGCAGAGATCCCTCCTGAGGAGTGAGAAGCCCCAGAATAATGCCAGCCCTCACAGGCCTGGGTTCTAGTGCCTAAATGAAAAGTCTGCATAACTTCTGGCTGTGAAAACCAGCAGGAGTTGTAGCTAAGACAGAGTCCCAGAAAGTTCCTCTTAGAGTGTCTAATTACAAACTTACTCAGACTGAGTTCCAGTGTTGGGGCAGCAGCTTGAAAGGCACCAGGGACAAATGAGAAGAATTGAAGTGCCTGATCAAGGCAAGAGCTGGAAGGGCAGCTTTCTACCAGATAGAAGTGCTGTCAGAGGCATTGTTCCTTTTCTGAACCATTCCCCCACAGAGCTCACAGGCAGGTGCCATGTCTGAGTCTTCATTAATCTATCACTGTTGACCCTGCCCTTATGATTCCTTGAAGCTACACCTCACCAATTTGCAGGCCCACCCATGCTGTTTCCACTGGCTTTCCCTCAGGAATGGCCTGTTTTGACTCATAATTCAGACTTTCCCATAATCTATCAAGAAAGCAATATCTGGCCTCAACATTCCCAAGTGGCTCCAGGAGGGGCACCAGCAGCAGTCAGCCTTGGTTTGCAGCTTGGCCTCTCCCAGGCACCTCCAAACCCAACACAAGTAGAAGCCATCTGCATATTGCTTTGTAACTCATGCTGGTGCTCCCACGCAGAACACAGGTAGTATTGACCTTGGCCTATACCTCCTGGGAGGCTTCAGAGCCAGTGCACCTGGTGGATCATGTCAGACCACAATGAAGCACCACTCAACCTCCTCCACAAGCAAAACACTTAAGGACTTGACCCAGTGGGCACCAAAGCCCTGCTGAAGCCATGCTCCATAGAGTAGGTCCATGGTGGTCATAGCCAGTCCTTGCAGCCAATTGGCCTAAGAATAAATCCCTTCCATTGACAATGCCAACAACAATCAAGGCTCAACTACAATAGGAAGGTATATACAACCCACATCATGGGGGGTGGCACCTGGGTTGAATGGAAAGACTGTGCCACTAGACCCCAAAGGATGCCTACTATATCATGCCACTTTACCAAGCTCAGGAGATGTAGTAGCTCTATCTAATACATAAAAACAAATGCACAGAGGTTGCTAAAATGAGAAGAAACATATCCAAATGAAAGAATAGAACAAAATTCCAAAAAAAAGAACTAAAAAATATGAAGCTAAGCAATCTACTAGATGCAGAGTTCAAAACACAAGTTATAAATTCACAAGGATGCTTAATGAACTCAAAGGTAGAGTAGCTGAACTTAGAGACAACTTTAATAGCATAAAAAGGAACATGAGAGATCAAAGATGGTGACAGAAGGGAACAGTGCTGATGGCGTTCTCCAGTACCAGAGCAGCTAGAGGGCAGGATAGGGAGCACAAGATATCTGCAGGTCCATAAGAATTGGAGCAGTAAGCAACTGGACTTGGGGGGGAGCACAGACCAGAGGCAGCAGAGAACTACAGGAGAGCAGGTGAGACAGTTCCAAACTGGCCAGCAGGCTGAGGTCGGCTCTGAGCAGTGGTGGTTCTACCCAGAGGGGTGTCTTTAACTGAAGCCAGCTCCAGGCTCCCTGGTGACTAGAAATCGGAGCAGCGAAGTGTGGGCAGCAAGGGCAAACACCAGGGGAATGAGGAATTGAACTCCTGCAGGGAAGGGACTGTGTGAGAGCCTTGCTCCGGCAACAGAGAGAAAGCTCCTCATTGGGTCAGAGGCAGAGGAGAAGAATCCTGCGGGGAGCAGGGAAGTGCACCAGCCAGGCAGCGAAAGGGCCAAAAATGGTGCTGCTGGGCCACCAAGGAAATAGCAGTTTGAAGCCCCTGTGAGGGGGGTGGCCCAGCCCTGCGCACCCACACAGGCCCCCAGGCTCCCACCGAAATTCCAAACTGCGAGCTGGGAACTTGTCCCTGGGGCAACTGACTGCCCAATTGTAGGCAACAAAGGCTGCACTGCAGACGCTCTGGAAAGGTGGGCTCGCATCACAGAGGTGGCATGAAGGACTCCTTGGAGAGCTGGACCACTTGGAGTATTGCCCCTCGCCTGGGGGAGCCAACCAGTGTTGGCAGAACCTGGGCACTGTTGCCGGAGCCCGAGTACTGTTGGTGTCCAGGAGCCTCCTCCAGGAGCTGCGGGGGCAGGACCAGTCATCACAGGAGCCTGTGAGGTTGCAGGCTGCCCTGCAGGGGTGCCATGTGCCCGTTACAGGCAGGAATCTCCAGGAGCTGGAAGGGGAGAAGCAGCTATAGAAATCACAGAAGCACCCTGCTGGACTTCAAACAGAATAAGAGAGCCCTAGAAAACAGACACCCCTGAAACCCAGCTAGGCTACTGGAGGCCCAGCCTACCTGGGGGCTAACACTTAGAATCAGCCCTAACTGTGACAATCATAGGCCCTGCCACTCCAAGACCAGCTAGAATGTACACCGCAGAGACCTGACCAAGAAAAAGAGGCAGACTCAGGAAATGGATCTCTGCTAATCTCAAGCACCTGAGCTGCACCTAGAGCTACATGAACTATTAATCCCTAACATATCCTTTTCAAAAGTTACTTCCAAACCTCACAATTAGTACATTTTAAGTAAATACTGTTTAAACCATAGTGCATCACAACTCACATATTTTTAATCCTCCCCTATCTCAATCCACCTAAATACCCAAGACCATCCCCCTACTCTTGATTTAAAGTCTATTCACCCTCTGGCTACAACCCATTCCCAGTTCCCAATCTAAATATTCCTCCCCTCCCCAGCCACCTAAACCCTTTCTTTATTATGTTTTATTTTTCTTTTTTCCTTTTTTTTTTTCTTTTGCTTTTTTAAATTAAAAAACTTTTTTTTTTCTTTTCTCTGCTATAAGCCCACAGGTCCTGGCTCCACCTGGACCAATCAGGGATCACTAAAGATGAACAGGGAGGCAGATGTGGCAACTACATACATAGGCTTTAACTGTTCACTCATATTTGAGGCTTTCTGATTCTCCCTCTCCACATTTCTATAGAAAAGTTGGTTTTCTCTCTCATATCCCTGCTATATTTGCTACTCCCCAGCACCCTTCAAAACTATCTATACTTTAGTCAACTTAACTATTTTTCCCCTCATACAACAGGCTTAATATATCTACATCTCTATCAACACTGGCTCAATTGCAGCTGAGAGTGTGATTAAGAGCTGGAGTTACCTTGGAGGGTTTGGGTGTATAGTTATGTTCATAGGCAGTAAAAAGGGGAAGTAAAAGAGAAAGACATCATTGAAGGTATGGTTATTTTACCTGGACTGCTGGTTCTGTATTAGAAGCAGCTCAAAAACAGTGTATGAGAAAGGATAGAAGGAGTATCTTGACTGGAAGGAAAGGAACAACATACACAACCAACCCAGAATACAACCAAAGAGCCCAAATAAAGGCCACACCAAGAGCAACAAGTGGAGAAAATCTAGGAGAATGCAACACTGAACTCCACAAATCTCCTAACACAGAAGGATGCTCAACTAAGGCAAGGAAGCAAAGCAGATTAATCCAAGGAAAAAACAAAAACCAAGCAACAACAGACACCCAAAATAAGGAAAAATAGAATCAGTCCATCACCAAAAGGAAAGGAAGAATCCCCAGAAAGACCACCAAATGAAACAGAGGCACATGAAATATCAGATAAGGAATTTAAAAGAATGGTGATAGAGAAGCTCAATGAGCTTAGCCAGCTCAAAGAAAACTATAAACAACTCCAGGGAAGTTACAAGGAACTTAATGAGAAATACAACAGCATCAAAATGACATAGAAACAATCAGTAAGAGTCAAGAGGAAATGAAAAATACAACTTCTGAATTGAAGACTACAGTAGAAGGAATCAACAGTAGGCTAGAGGAAGCAGAGGACCAGATCAGTGAGTTGGAGGACAATGTAGAAAAATACTCCAAGACAGTACAAGAGAATGAAAAAAGTCTGAGCAAGATTGAAGAGGTTTTAAGAGAGCTGCAGGACAACATGAAATGTAACAACATCCATATCATAGGGATACCAGAAGGAGAAGAGAAACAAAGAATGGAAAACCTGTTCAAAAAAGTCATGATAGAAAATTTCCCTAACATGATGAGTGAAAACATTAATCAAGTTCAGGAAGCACAGAGGGTACCAATGAAAATCAACCCAAACAGACCAACTCCATGGTACATTATTATTAAAATGGCAAATTTCAAAGACAAAGAGATAATGCTAAAAGCATCAAGAGAGAAAAGACAAATAACATATAAGGGGGCTCCAATAAGGCTATCAAATGAGTATTCAACAGAAACAATTCAAGGCAGAAGGGAATGGCAAAAAGTATTTCAAGTAATGGTAAACAAAGGCCTGCAACCAAGAATACTCTACCTAGCAAGGCTCTCGTTCAAGATAGAATGAGAAATAAGGAGTTTCCCAGACAAAAAAAAAAAGACTAGAAGAATACATCTCTACCAAATCAGCATTACAAGAAATGCTAAAGAGTTTGCTTTTAAAATAAATGAATGAAATGAAGAAACAGAGAAAGCCAAAGAGGAATACAGACACAAAGGGAGAAAATGGCAATGAATAAGTATTAATCAATAATAACCTTAAATGTAAACGGATTAAAAGTACCAATCAAAAGACATAGGGTAGCCGATTGGATAAGAAAACATGACCCACATATATGTTGTCTTCAGGAGACCCACCTCAGAACAAAAGATTGATGCAGATTGAGAGTGAAGGGATGGAAAAATATATATCAAGCAAATGGACATGGAAAAAAAAAAAGCTGGAGTAGCAATACTTATCTCAGAAAACATAGATTTTATAATGAAGGCCATCAAAAGAGACAAAGAAGAAAGTTTCATAATACTTAGGGGAACAATCTATCAAGAAGAAATAACTGGTAAACATATATGCACCAAACATAGGAGCTTCGAAATATATAAGGAAAATCTTGGAGGACTTCAAGAAAGATATAGACAGCAAAACACTAATAGTAGGGGATTTTAGTACTCCACTATCAACAATGGACAGATCTACCAAACAAAAAATCCCCAAAGATGTTTTGCCATTAAACAACACTCTAGAGGAAATGGACCTAACTGATGTATACAGAGTCTTTTACCCCAAAGAAGCAAAATACATATTCTTTTCAAACGCACATGAATCATTCTCCAAGATAGACCACATGGTATGTCACAAGACAAGCCTCCACAAATACAGGAAAATTTAAATCATACAAAGCATCTTCTCACATCACAATGGCTTGAGACCAGAAACCAATCTCAAGGGAAAAAAACAAAAATTCTCTAACTCATGGAGACTGAATAACATGCTTTTAAGCAATGAAGGGGTCAAAGATGAAATCAAAAAGTTCCTGGAAACAAATGACAATGAACACACAACAGCCCAAAACCTATGGGATACAGCAAAGGCAGTTCTCAGGGGGAAATTTATAGCAATACAGGCCTCCCAAAAAAGGTTACAAGAAGTTTATAAAAATGACCTAACCACAAAGCTGCAAGAACTAGAGGAGCAACAACAAACAAAGCCCAGAGCAAGTAGAAGAAAGGAAATCATCAAGATCGAGCAGAACTAAATAACTCAGGGATTCAAACTACAATTTGAAGAATCAACAGATCCAGGAGCTGGTTCCTTGCAAAGATAAACACAATTGACTAGCCTTTATCCAGACTCATCAAGAAAAAGAGAGAGAGGACCCAAATAAATAGAATCAGAACTGACAGAGGAAAAATCACAACTGATACCTCAGAAATACAAAAGATTGTAAGAAATTACTACAAACAATTATATGACAAAAAATATGACAACCTGGATGAAATGGACAGGTTTCTGGAAATGTATAATCTACAAAAACTGAACCCAGAAAAAGCAGAAAGCCTGAATTGGCCAACAACAACTAGTGAAATTGAAGAAGTAATCCAAAATCTCCCAAAGCACAAAATCCCCGGACCAGATGGATACACAAGTGAATTTTACCAAACATTTAAAGAAGAACTAACTCCTATCCTTCTCAACCTATACCAAAAAATACAGGAAGATGGAAGACTCCCAAACTCTTTTTATGAGGTCAATATTATTCTAATCCCAAAATCAGGGCAAGACACAACTAAGAAAGAAAGTTACAGGCCAATATCTCTGATGAACATAGATGCTAAAATTCTCAACAAAATATTGGCCAACTGGATTCAGCCGTAGATTACAAATATCATACACCATGATCAAGTGGGTTTCATCCCAGGGATGCAAGGATGGCACAACATTTGTAAATCAGTAAATGTAATACACCACATCAACAAATTGAAAGACAAAAACCATATGATATCAATAGATGCTGAAAAAGCATTTGATAAATTACAGCAACCATTTATGATAAAAGCCCTCAGCAAAATGGGAATAGAGGGAGCATACCTCAACATCATAAAGGCCATATATGAGAAACCTGAAGCCAACATTATACTTAACAGGCAAAAACTAAAAGCCTTCCCCCTAAGATCAGGAACAAGACAAGACTGTCCACTTTTTCCACTTCTGTTCTAGAACTTCTATGGAAGTTCTAGCCATAGCTATCAGAAAAGAAGAAGGTATCCATATTGGAAAGGAGGAAGTCAGACTGTCATTATTTGCAGATGATATGATAGTGTACATAAAAAGCCCAGTAAGACTCCACCAAAACCTTACTCAAATAAGCAAATTTAGCAAAATAACTAGATATAAAGTCTATATTCAGAAATTAAAAGCATTTTTGTATTCCAATAATGAAACATCAGAAATAGAAGCAAGAAAACAAATCCCATTTACCATAGCAACAAGAAAAATAAAGTACTTAGAAATAAACTTAACCAAGGAGGTAAAAGACCTGTACTCAGAAAACTACAGAATATTGAAGAAATAAATCAAGGAAGATACAAATAAATGGAAGCATATGCCATGTTCATGGATGGGAAGAATTAACATCATTAAAATGTCCATACTGAGGGGGCCCAAGGGAAAAAAAAAAATGTCCATATTACCCAAAGCAATCTATAGATTCAATGTAATCCCAATTAAAATCCAATGACATACTTCACAGATATAGAAAAAATACTTCAAAAATTTATATGGAGCCCAAAATGCCCATGAATAGCCAAAAGCAATCTTGAGACAGAAGAACAAGGTAGGAGGAATCACAATGCCAGGCATCAAACAATACTACAAGGCTACTGTAATCTGGTACTGGCATAAGAATAGACATATAGATCAATGGGACAGAATAGAGAGCCAAGAAATAAACTCAGGACTCTATGGTCAATTAATATTCGACAAAGGGAGAAGGATCATAAAATGGAGTTAAACCATTTTATATTCCTTCAACAAGTGGTGTTGGAAGAACTGGACAGCAATATGCAAAATAATAAAACTAGACCAACAATTTACACCATACTCAAGATGGATAAAGGACTTAAACATAAACAGTGCCACCATAAAGGTCCTGGAGAAAAATATAGGCAGTAAAATTTCAGATATCCTATGCAAAAATATTTACTGATACTTCACCAAGGGCAAAGGAAATAAAAGAACAAATAAATAAATGGGACTACCTCAAAATGAACAGTTTCAATTCAGCTAAAGAAAACACCAGCAAATTAAAAGGGAACTAACTGTATGGGAAAACATATTTGCCAATGATACCTCAAACAAGGGTTTGATATACAAAATATCTAAAGAACTCATGGGACTCAATACCAGGGAGATACATAGCCCAATTAACAAACGGGCAAAGGACCTGAACAGACAACTTACTGTGGAAGATATACAAAGGGCCCAGAGACATATGAAAGAATGCTCAATATCACTAGTCATCAGAGAGATACAAATTAAAACCACAATAAGATACCACCTCACACCTGTCAGAGTGGCAATCATCAACAAATCAACAAACAACAAGTGTTGGTGAGGATGTGGGGAAAAGGGATCCCTGGTGCACTCACTATTGGGGGAATACAAACTAGTGCAGCCACTATGAAAAACAGTATGGGGTTTCCTTGAAAAACTAAAAATGGAACTGCCTTTTGATCCAGCAATTCCACTTCTAGGACTATACCTAAAGAACCCTGAAACACTAATTCATAAGAACCTATGTACCCCTATGTTCATAGTAGCACTATTTACAATAGCTAAGTTCTGGAAACAGCCTAAGTGCCCAAGAGTGGATGATTGGATCAAAAAACTTTGGTACATTTACACAATGGAATACTACACAGCATAAAGAAAGAAGGAACTCCTAACCTTTGCAACAACGTGGTTGAAACTGGAAAGTATTATGCTTAATGAAATAAGCCAGTCAGTGAAAGACAAGTACCATATTATCTCACCCATTACAGGATAATAATGAACAAAACAAAAAAATAAGCAAAACAGAACCAGATACATGAATACAATGAATAGACCTTCTGTGGGCAGAGGGGAAGGGGGAGGGGAAAGGGGGGGAGGAGAAGGCAAAGAAGGTGAGCAGTTTAGTCAAGGAAGTAGTATGGAAGAACCTTGGACATGAGTAAGTGGGATTGACTTTGGGGGAGTGGGTGGGTGGGGAAGGAGACAGAGGGAAGGAAAAAGGGGATGGATATAATAACACAACAATAAAATTAAATTTTGAAAAAACCCTAAAATTGGAACTGCCTTTTGATCCAGCAATTCCACTACTAGGACTATACCTGAAGAACCCTGAAACAATTTATAAGAATCTATGTACCCCTATGTTCATAGCAGTGCTATTTACATAGTCAAGTGCTTTAAACAGCGTAAGTGCCCACCAGTAGATGATTGGATAAAAAAACTTTGCTACATTTACACAATGGAATACTACACAGCAGAAAGAAAGGAAGAATTTGGTGGGCTCCCAGGGAGTTGTTTATCATTGGCTTCACAAAACAGATAAAAGCCCACATTTTTTTTTGTTCATAGACAGAGGTGAAACCTTTTAAACTTTCATTTGGAAGCCAAAGGTCTCACCAGTTAGGAAGTCTTGGGCAGGGCAGCTGATATTCCCCATTTGAGGATTACCTTCTCAACTCTGGATTTTCCTAATAACAGTCCTTCCAACAGAAGGCCCTGAATAAAGTTTCCCCCAGCTTTGTTTAACTTGCTTAGTGGGCTATATGGTTCTCTGTTTCTCCTGCTCTCCTGGTTTCTTCTTCTTTTTTCTTTTCTTTTTTTTTTTTTTTTAATTCTTACTCAAAGATATCTTTATTGATTTTATAGAGAGAGGAAGCGGGAAGGAAGAGAGAGAGAGAGAAATATCCATGTGAGAGAGAAATATCCTGTACATGCCCTGACTGGGAATCAAACCCAGTCACTTTTGTTGCACAGGATGATACCCAACCAACTGGGCCACCTGGCCAGGGCTGCCCTCCTGGTTTCCTCATCACATTCCCGATGAAGTTTTCAGACTCCAAGCCTCTGATCTACAGCCACCTAGATTAACTTCAGCTAAGTAAAGAGAGACATTGGGTGTCTTCTGCTGTATTTATAGCATAATTGGGGGGGCATCCTCAACCATCTGATATCTAACCTCCATTTTCCTTTCACCAGGGAAGGCTAGTGGAGGGAAGAAGCTCATAATCCTTCCTCTTTAGTGTATCCCAGTTGTTCCAAAGGAAAGGATATTATTTTCCCTTTTGCTCCTCTAATTGCAGCAGCTGTTGCCCAGCTTCATCTACATCAAGCTAAATATTATGTCTTTGTAATGTTTTTGATCTTCATTAATTATAGCTCAGGAAAGCTGACAAAGGCAACCTGTCTCTTTAATATAAACAAGATTAATTGCATGGTTCCTGCAAAAAAAAAAAAAAAAAAAAAAAGAACTACCAGCAGTTTAACAAAAAATATTTGTCTTTAAGCAGTCTTTGGATAAAAAAAAAAAAGAAAGAAAGAAAGAAAGAAAGGAAGGAAGAAAGAAAAGAAAAAGAAAACTGTTACAGGAAGTGCTGGAGCTGCCAAATTACCATGCCTGTGAGCCTCACCCTCATTATCAAACCAAGCAAATGCCTGCACCCCTGCACTTTCATCCTCCTCCAGGCTCAAGGAAAATAAAGGTGGAATAAAAAAAAAAAAAAAAAAGCCTTTATACAAAGAAGTGTCTCTGAAGTCTGGAATGCACGCTGACTGTTTGAAGACAAGATTTATACCTGACACCTTTTCTTAAGCTCATTGTTGAGACTCGTCTGTTTTCAAATCAACCGCAGACTAGCTGCTTGAAGTACTTCATTTTATAACGACCACATAATCTAAGATAAATACACAAGGAATTGCTATCACTTTCATTAACAACCATGAAATATTCCTTCCTTCAGCAGGTAAAACAAAATAAAAACAGGCAAATGCATTTAGTTGTCTAAGGTTAAAAGGCTTGTGGAAGAGAGTTTACTTGGGGCAGGGAGCAGAGGGCATCTCACAGCCAGCCTCCTGCTCTAGGACAGCTCACTTAGAAATGGCACAGCCAAGGGCTGGTCACCTGTTTCTCCTACTACTCATCTCTGCAGCTAAGAGGCTGAAGTCTAGTTCTCAGGCTTCTGCAGGTTGGTCAGCTGGAATGATATTTGGAGGGCCAAGAGACATAAAAGCCCAACAGTAAGGCCTCTGATGGTTTGGGATGCTATGACCTTAAGGCCAATCAAAAAGGTCAATGGAGAGAGTGTCCTCTCCAGATCCATGGCTGGCTGAGAAAACACTAGATTTAGGGCAGGATGATGACATAGTCTGTGAAAGAATCTAAGGGTTAAAGCTACCTAATGAAATCTGTAGCTACTCCACGTGAAGTGGCCTCTGTGGCTGAGGCCATTGGAATTGGCAGACACAGACACAGGCACTGCTCTCAAGGTCATGCTTAGAAAATCAGCAAGCCAGAGAATAATGTGTGTCAGCATCTGACTCACCATGTCCTCCCATGAATTCCTGACTCTGAGAACATATTTGAATAATGCCTGATGAAGTGTGTATATGGAGTGTGGGGGTGATTCAGGGGAAGAAAAGGCTTCAGGGAAGTCAACAAGGTCATTGCAAGGTAAAGTTTGGGTAGAGGGGCCAATAATGCTTCATGTAACCTTGGGTTCTGGGATTAAGATGGGGCAGATTCTATAGAATGGCCACTACCATTTCCTAATCACATCAGAACCTGACTAAATTTTGGAGTCCCAGAGAGAAGAATGAGCATGATTTATAATGAAAGAACAAAGATGGAACCGTCTTTTTGGTTCTGAAAAGCACAGATACTTTTATTAAATGACTGTTTAGTGCAAAAGGTGTTATTGTTTTCTGAAGCTCTGTAGTCAAAGTAACTCACTTTCATGCAAAGGTCCCTGGGATCTACTCAGCCTTACACAGGTGTCGAGGATTTAGGGGGCCTCACAGAGGTCAGATGGGAGTCAAGTCTTCTGCCCTGCTACTGCACCTCTCCGCAGCCTGAGTGGGTGGGGCCAACTGCTACATAGGAGTGGTGCCAGTGCTGGAAATGACAAGGGAAATGGAGCTCTGTCAAGCATGGCCTACACTTACTTTCCCAGATTGATATTTGTAACAAAATCTCAGCTATGCTCAGGGAAACTCAGGAGGGAAATGCAGCTATGAGATGAGTCATGAGTCATTTCTCCCAATATCCTCTTCCAGAATGTAGCAGTTTCGATAAAATTTTGGAGAGATTTCTCCTGGTATGGACTCTCTTTACAGACACTCAAGTGGGAATATGAAATCTTTCAGGGGCTAGCATATGGGACACTTCCAAAGGCACCCCCATTTGGCCTTTCCATAGTATTTCATGAAGCTGTGATGGTGTGCTGCCTGCTCTGGTAACTCACTTACTACCTTATAGCATTTCATATACTTTAACTGAAGTTACTTCTTATGAAAAGCTCATTGGACGTGTAACCTTCAAATGAGGAGCCCTTTTTTTCTGTCAGGTGGATTTTATTGTGCCAGTCTTACAGATAAAGAAATCAAGGATTAAAGGCATTAGATACATTGTCTAAATTGACACAAACAATAAACAATGAAAAAGGAGTCAAATCAAGAATTTCCAGCCCTTGCTGGTGGCACAGTGGATAAGGCACCAGCCTGTGAACCCAAAGATCGCTGGTGTGATTCCCCAGCCAGGTCTCCAGCCAGGTCTGTAGCTGGAGGCAGGTGAAAGGCAACCATACATTGATGTCTCTCTCCCTCTCTCTCTTTCCTTCTCTCTAAAAATAATAAATAAAGTCTTAAAAAAATAAAGAACTTCCCACCCACCAGTGGCCACCACACATGACATTAGCATACATACTTCTCAAGGCCAAACACATTGCCATTTTGTCAAGAGACTGAGCAGGCTCAAATGGAATTCAAAGCATAAATTAAAACATCCTTACTCCACAATGGTTATGTTAAAGATCTACAAATAATCCTATTGTTATTCTAGGGTAACTGAAGATAGGTACACATAGGTGCTAAGGGAAAGGGTTTGCTGACTGTATCTTACCTCTTGCTAGTAATTTTTGGCAACAATAGTCAATTTAACTGAATAAATTCAGTTAAGATCAATTGCTTACAGGTTGGTGTCCAGGTAATTAAGAGGCTACAATCCATGATGTGCTTTTTAACCTGGATTACCTAAACCATATACCAGAGTCCAACTACGGAGATGCTTTACAGTTTTGGAAAACTGCATTGTGAAGTTTCACGCTATATATTCTTAAAATTCAGAGCACATGTGAAATGGCTACTGTTAGCAAAAAGATCTTTATAAACTCCAAGTCTAATAAAACTGAAATTCCCAGGAGCAATGAGAAAAAAAATTCAATTTGCTTTTAAAGGCAGTTTGCAATCTGGTATTAGGGTACCTGGAACAAACATTAACTTTAAAATTATTCAAAGTGTAAGAACTACAAAAGGACATTTAAAATTTAAACTTTTGTTTTGATATAGCTGTAGATTCATATGCAGTCTGTGAAATAATGCAGGGAGAGATCTCATGTCCCCTTTACCCCAAATGATCTAATCTTGCAAAATTATATCTCCCAGTTAGTGTCTACCTTCATACAGTCAGGATACATAACAGTTATAAGAGGACTTTTTAGAGACTCTGTTTTATAACATTATCATCCAGTTGTCATTTCAGCAAAAAAATGAACCTGAGCTCTCTTCTGGATGTTGTGACTATTCTGGGGCAATTCCCAGGCTGCGAGTCTCCCGAGAGAGTGCCCGGCCCTGACGTGCAACCTTCAAATTAGGGCCCTTTCTTTCCGTCAGTTCTCCTATTCTCTGAAAAGATATTGGATGAAGGAAGAAAGTGGACTTGATATAAAAATATCCACACCCTTGGACTAATAGTCAATCAAGCTGCAAGAAGAATCCAGCCCTAGCTCAAGCACTCACCAGTCCCACACTTATTTTTTGGGTCATTTTCCCAGGTAGCTGAGTCAGGTGCTGCCCAGTAAAATGGTTACAATCCACACGTGGCTGTTGAGCACTTTGAACACGGCTAGTGTGGCTGAGGAACTGGGTTTCCAATATTAATTAACCTTAATTAAATGAAAAGATATGTGTGGCTAGTAGCTACTACATTGGACAGGACAGAAAAATGTCTTTCAGTACCCTCCAATCTTTCAAATCTTGTATTAAAACATCTAGCCTCCATGTGGGATAGGCAGTGAGCTTTACTCCTGAGGAAACTGAGGCTCAGAGAGATCCAGGACTTTTCTGAGGTCCCAGCAGTGAATCTGCACTAGAGCCAGAAGCACAACCCAGATCATGGGATTTCTAAACCAAATTATAGCCCTTTTGTTTTACACCACAGCTCAACAACAACCTCACCAACATTCAACTTTGACAAAAAGGAATGGAGTCATGAAACTGTTCATCATTCCTCTACACTGAATAAGAAACCCAAACATGGACAATAAAAATTCTTACTCTAACTAAGAGAAAGGCAGTTATCCATTTGGAAAGGAAAAAAACCATGGTAACCAGTGACTAAAATGAAAATAATTTTTTGACAGCTAAGAGACTTCTATTTAAAGACCCAAGTTTCTGTGAGCAAAATGGAATAGCAAGTAGCAAACCAGTTCTAGGGGGGAAATGCTGAAGGTAAATCCATATGAGAGCTAACAAAATACTAGCTTTGGTGCTGTTTGTGTTAGGTTAAGCTCACTGTTCATTCATTCAGTGATGTGCCAGTGCCATAGGTGGACTTTACCAATAATCCTAGTCCTTCCTCATCAAAGGAGGCTCCAGAGAATGGCAGGTATAATGTGTTTGGAAGAAATTCCACCAACCATGTACCATGACAAAGATATAGTTAGCTGCACATTTAGAATAAAAAAGTTTGTGCATTCTAATTAAATTCTATAAAGTTTAGCTTAATATTCAAAATATATTTTAATAGTCTAAGGCTCTTTATGTTCAATAACACAACCTATGTAATTTATACTAACTTCCTAAAACTTACTCTTATTTAATATTCCCTCAAACATTTGAACATTGTCTCACCAAGTCAGAAAAGGTCTATTTGTTTGTATGAAGAAAGTTCTGAGTCCCCAAAGTGCCATGGTTTTTTCTTTTAATGATCATAACTATCTCAGTTGTCCCCATATATAGGTCTTCTAGTGAAAGAAAGAAATTGCAAACCCAGGAGGATCCTTAGAAGATCTCTACCAGCAAGGATTCTCTCCTTCTGAGCACCACAGGCTTAGAGGATTTGGATATTTTCTCTTTATGTTTGGGAGGCTGTACACTTCTTTCATTCTCATTTTAGTGACTATTATAGTTGAAAGCCTTCTTTGGCCTTCCTTGGGTTTATGGTAATTGAATGTTTGATGTAGGAGAGGTGTGGCTCTGTGTATTATTGGCAGGTGATGAGAGGGAGGCCTGAGGTTTGATCACATCATAGATGAAATTCAATATTGGAGCCTTTTATGTCTGACAGCCCACTTCCCTCAACCCCTTCCTGCATTTGCCCTCCATCCACCTTTTCCTTTTGTACCCTTTTACCTCCCAGGCAAAGATATATTTCCTGAAAACTGGAAAAACCAGGTGCTATCAACCTCTCAGATCAGTGCTAATTAAATTAAGTTATAAAATTCAGGCCCAGTTCCCTTATCTGTGAGTGACACCTACTTTCCAACTAAGCTCTTACTTAATACACACAATTAAAGCATCTGAGATCACCATATCCTTGGATCTAATACAATTTTTGCCATTAGCATATCAAAGTTTTGATCAGACTGACTTTGAATCAATCATCTTTTGGTCTCTTTTGTCCCCCATCTATCTCATGTATTAAATTTCAAGCACTCAAAAATATATCATGTAGCATTTTATTAGCTATTGAATTCTATCTTTGTTATTTCTATTGTTAATATTTTTATTGGATCATCTTTTCAAGGAACACATGGACTATGGGTGAAGGATTTTCTAAGAGTGGCCTTAAAGCATTTGGAAGTTTTAAGAACTGCAATGGAGGGCCTTCACAGGTTTAGACCATAGGAAGTCCCATAATGTGATTTCTTACTGGACCATTGTGTGGCAATGTGGGGCCAGAGCATAGAGCCTGTGACCTAAGCCATATACAGGGCTCCTTCCTCAAGGCAATGCCCAGATACCAGCTATAACAGAGTTATGCTGTCTTTACTTCATTCCAATAGTAAGGTAACTCATCCCATCTCAAGAACCCCTCAACTACTGAATTTTGTTAACAGGTTTACAAAGGTTCATTGAGGAAATGAACCTCAGCTGTGTTGGCTCTACTTGTGAAGTAGGGTGCAGGTGTTCAGACTTGCCCTTCTTTTATGCCCTGTGTGAGGTCCACTTGAGGAAGTCTAGAAGCTAGCCCTGGAGGGAGGAGGACTGGCCTTCTGGAGGCAGGACACTGACTGTAGGAGTCATGTCTTTGGCTAAGTGGCAAAATAGGACAACTCCATAAACATGGCAATCAAATCCAAAGTGAATAGAACAGAGGGGCAGAGAGCAGGAACGCCTTCACCAGGGTTTATCCTGATCACTAGCCAGTCTTGTATTTTTGAGATCTAGTCCTTGGGATAATAAATTGTGAGTTTATATTCCACAGAGAAAACCAGAAAAAATAAGATATTAAAGGCTAGAATTTTCTTTTACTTCAACACTTCATGCTCTTCCTGAGGTTACAGTGAATATACTGTGGAAAATACAGTTTGAGGGTTTGCAGACTAAGAAAGGGAACAAAGGAAAGGAGAGACCTGCTGCTCTCAGGGCTTTAAAGTTAGTTTACGTGTTTTTTGCTTGTGTTTTTATCCTTTTTTTTTTTTTTTTTTAATATCAAAAAGGCTTATAACAGTCTTTGGCACAACAGGCAACTTCCTGACATTTTTTACCAGAACTATAAAATGTGAAAAGAAATAGGTGCTGTCATGCATGGAATGTGTGTCTTTGTAGAAAAATTTAAGGTGTTTGATCCTATAATTGCTTCAGTTTTACATCATAAACTAATTTATTTCCCTCAAAATTTCCAATGACATGATTCACTGGGTAAAACCAAGCTGTGTGTTTCTTTTGTTTGAGGGCTCCATTTGTGGATTTTTAAAAAATGAAAAGTGAGGCCCACAAAGATAAAATCCTCTTCATGTAACAATGTTACTGAGAAGCGATGTCACAGAGACAAAAGGTAGAAAACCCTACAGACTGGCAAGTCTAAGACCTGTGAAATGCAGTGTATAGAAACAGAGATCCTGGTAGTCCAGCAGCCAGTCCCAGAGAAGAGCCTGTACTTAGAAAACAGAGCCTTGTGTTGTTCACTCACACACCAGGAGAGACACCTAGAGAGCCATGTTCATTCAGAAGGAAGCAATTATAATACAATTTGGTGAGGGTTTCAAAATGGGGGTAATTGTGACTGAATTTATTTCTTTATCCCCTTTATTTCTCAGATTTCTGATTATGTTCAGGAATTTTACCTTGAGTCATCTAAATAAAAGTTATTTATTAAGTGCCTAATAAATACACAGTATCATTTCAATGCTGAAAAAAATACAAAAGGAGTGAAAGATAAGTAAATCACAGTCCCTAGAGCCTTGCCATCTAGCAAGAAAGACCATCAGAAATGTGAAAAATGGAAACACCAATGCCAAACTGTGTATGATTAAGAGCAAAAGAACACAGAGAACAAAGTCGTGAAGGGATCCAAAGTGGGTAAAAGACAACAATCAGGAAAGGCTTCAAGGAGAACTAGAGTTTGATCTGTGTTACAAAGACCAGACAGACTTTAAACACAGAAGGAAAATAGAGGAATTACTAAAAGAGGGACAGTGTGATGGCTGGAGTTACATTTGAGCCTCAGCTACCAGCTATGACTCAGAGGATTTGTGTTGCCACGTAGGAGGTGACAACTATGATGGGTGGGATGAGGCCAGATTATAGTGCATTTTAGATAGTCAGCCTTTAGGGAACTCACCCTGGCACCTCCCTGGGAGCGAGTTAGCACACCAAGACGCTCTCCGGCCCCACTCCATACCCAGATAGCTGGAATCTGCATTTTCACAGGACTCCAGGTGGTGCACATTGGATTTTGAGAAGCACTTGTTTAGGAAGTAAGGAGCTAGGAGGTGTCTGTAATCAGTGATAAGATGAAAGAAATATTTCAAGAACATGAATCCATTAATGATGTATAAAGTTAGAGTAAAGAGAACCTGGAAGCCAGGTGTTCAACTAGAAGTCTGTTTCTGACATCAGTTGGTTTATCCTGAGCAGAGGCCATGGCAGCATTTGGAGACACCTGGACAGGCCTTCAGGAGCCATGGTATGGTTGGGAAGTGGATGTGAATATGGTCAGCCCACACAGAACAATGATCCCAGTTGACAGGATTAGTCCTAAAGGAAGAGAATAGCCAAGGAAGAGTGGGATTATGCTGAGAACTGAAGCTCTTGGAATCTTCTAGTTTCTCCCTTCTCAGGGAACCTGAAAAGGATCCAGCAGAGAAATCAGAAAAGCCAAAGGAGAGAAGGAAGAAAAACGAGAACATTAGTTACTTGCAGTTTTCCTTAAAAGAAATCTTACTAGACTGTTCATAAATCTATAACTTTACACCATTAAAGTCCAGAAAACATTTTGTTAGTGGTGCCAGTAAAAGCAGGCTCACTAAACAATAGAAGTTTCATTTTGGGAATGTATTTTATAAAGCTGAATAAATACAAATAATGCATTTGCTAATACTTTTCTTCTCCTGTGGAAATAACAATTGTTTGGTAAAACTACTTCATGAAAGACTTTCAAGATGATAGAAGGACCTGAACTTTCTTGTACATTCTACTGTGTTGATGATAAAATTGAACAGAACAGTACTTGTGGTGGTGAAGCCACAGTATAGGTAGGAATCAGCAGATACCTTGGACACCCTTTACTACCTCAACTCAATTCCTGGAGCTTATTGTCTGGACCACATTTTAGGCACTTAGGTCTTGAGCTATAATTACAGTTTCATGCGTATGTCTTCTCTCTCCCACCAGATTCTTTGCTCTTTAAGGATGGGGATTATCTTTGTATTTGTGCACTCTTTCTCCCAGCAATTAAAATTTGCTATTCCAAGTGTAGGCCTTGGAATGCATTGTATTATTCAGGAGTTTCTTCAAAATGTGAAATATGAGGTTTACTCATATCCCACAGTACCATATCTGCATTTTAACCAAATTCCCAGGTGATTCATGTGCCCTTTAAAGTTCAAGATTATGACTCTAAACCAATAGTCCTAAATTCTGCCAGCATATTAGCATAATTAGAGTTTTTAAATATTATAAAATTCCTGGGCTCCTTCCAAAACCAATTAAACTGGATTTCTTGGATGGGTTTTAGACACCAGTATTTCTTTTAGAAGATCTCCATGCTTTCCATTGCAAGGCCAGGACTGAGTACATGTTCAGTACAAAAATGCAGGGAATGATGAATGATTGGGCATGAGGTTTGAGAGAGGGTGCTTAGATGTCTGATGACACAAATTTAAGATGTTACTCAAATTCTTTGACATGACCCTCAAAGGTGGAGCCTAATTCCCCTCCCTATGGTTTTAGTCACTCACTTCTAAAAGAAAAAGAACAGCAGTAACCATGGGCAACTCCATGAAGGACCCTGAAGCTTTCTGCTCTCTCTCACAATGCAGCAGTCTATGGAGGGGTTCCCCTGATGAGGAACTGAGGCCTCTGGCCAGCAGCCATCAGAGTGAGTCTTCTTCCAGACAGTCAAGACTTTACTATGGTACAGCCTCAAATGACTATAACTTTCTGAAACTGAGCCAGAAACACCCAACTTAGCTACTCCCTGATCTTACCCATCAAACACCGTCTGAAACAATACAGGTCTATATTGTGATGTTTTAGGGTCATTTGTCTGGCCACTTGGTATTTCACTCGAATCCTCTGCAATTTCAGCCACGCCCCAGTGAAACATCTATGTGACACCAAGTTTTGTTCCATAGATACAGAATAAAATAAAATAAACACATTGACCCTGGTTCTTGATAAGCTTAAAATTTAAAGCAGACAATAACAATGAAATCAGAACAGGAGGCAGGGCACTGGGGTAGTGTGGTCACCCAGCTCAAGAACATACAGTCATGCTATGCTCCTTGCCCCTTTCTTACAGTCCCTCATGCATCTGCTCAACCCTTCTGGCTAGCTTCCAAGCCAACATTCTAGCCACTGATCTTTTCAACTTTGCCAGGCTATGGGAGTACTGGGGATGTGGCTGGGTCAAGCTGAGGGAGCCTAGCAGAAGAGAGAATGTACCCTTGAATTAGAATAGGATGTCTGGCCCTGAATGCCAAGTGTTGGCAAGCTCAGTGTCTGAACAAGATTGCTTAATTCCCCCCCCTCCACACACACACACACACACACACACACACACACACACACACTGTTTGTCTTGTAACTGTAGTTGTGATAGAATTGGAGCAAGAACTTGTCTGGCTAATTTGAAAAACAATATCCAAGTGATTTGCTAATGGTCAATAGCCCAGAAAGAAGCTATATAGACCCATATAGAGGTGAGCAAAAGTGGCCTCAGGAAAGGCTGGCTCTTGCTAAGGATGCTGCCTGTGACTCTTCCTTCAGCTAGGATCCACCAGCCCTACCTGGCTAGCTAGATCCTCCCCTTTGCCTTCTTTAATTTTCTTCTAGACCTTTCTGAGCTGGGCATGCCAAGCTCCAAAAGTCCAAAGTAGATCCCAAGTCCAAAGTATTTTTATAAGGGTACTTTGTCATATTTTATAATAAGACTACCTTCCTGCAGTTTGTGAAAATAAGCCATCATATCTGGATGGTTCTTCAATAGCCAGCCAGGATAGGAGGGTGGTGCTGACAGAACAGCAACCCTACCCTATCCCTATGGCAGCCCAATCTTAAGGGGGACCCCTAGTGTCAAGAGTATCTTAAGCCCCTGGCAGTGAGCACATATCCCTGCCTCTTTGCTTCATGTAGGAACAGTCCCAGGCTGCAAGCAGTGGCTCCTAGAACTCACAGTGCCTGCCAACCTACCAACTGCCTCTGGGGGAAGAAAAAGAGACATGCATTTTCCAGAGAGCCTGTTCACAAAAGGCTCAATATTCTAGTTTTGAGTGACATAAGACTTTCCTATCCTTTCACTTGCCAAATAAGAACAATAACAAAAATGAAAGTTACTGCGTATTGATTATAGATTATATGTTAGACACTGGGGTACCTCCTTACAAGCATTATTTCAATCATTATACCATAAAAAGACACGATTCCCATTCAAAGATGAAGAAACTCATACTCAGAGGGGAAAAAGGAACTTAATATAGCAAAGGTGGAATTCTAGTTCTTTCCACTGCTCTAAGTTGCCTCACTAGGTACATGCTGAGCACCTTCAGTGTGCACAGTAGGCTTTAGCCTTTCTGAGCCTATAGGGTTCTGGTGGAGATTTAAAAAGATTCAGAGGCAGTAACTTAGTCATCCTCTAGATCTTCCAGGCAGCCATTCTGCAACCTCCCTCAATGAGCATCACCTTTACACCTTGCCTGGAAAGTAACACTTATGACTAAATCTGCTTTTCCTCTGAGCCCTTCCTAAGGGCAAGGACACTGCCTATAAGAAATAAACAGAATTCAGGCAGCAGGAAGAGATGGTGAAGTGCTCTGGGGCCAGTACCCCAGGAGCTGTAACTTCTCATAAGCCTGAAGAAGTAAGGGGGAGAGTGGGTTTGATGCCAGGGACAGGACTCAGGGAGGGAAATGCAAAGAGCAAGTGAATGCGGACCCTCTGACTGCCACCTGTCTCCTTATGCCCTCTGCCTGCTACCTGGAATTACAATTTAACTGCAGAGAATCATCAAGAATAACCAATAGAACACTAGTTGGAGAGAAGCCTTATAACCACAGAAACAACCAAAGAGACCACTTCATCACAGGTGACTAGTAGGAAGTGAGGAGACATGAGAGATGAGAGGGTTGGCTAGGCTCCCTCAGGTAGCAGCTGAAAGGATGGGAAAATGTCAACAGCTGGGGGTTCCATCTGAGAAAGGTGGAATCTAAACCCACAGTTGGAATTCCCAGCCTACAGTGACAAAACTGAGAATAAAACAGCACCCAGCTGTGAAAAGCAAAAAGCCCTGGGGTTTTGCTGGACTAAGAGAGACAGCTGAAGACACAGAAAGTTATTAAAGGGACCATGAATGAAAATACGTTGGCATCCACTTACCCTGGTCTCCAACAAAGGAAGGGCAGAGTGGACTAGAGATATTTAAGCAGAGTTTGGGGTGATGGCTCTGAGGAGAAAACTGAGGGTGCAGCCACCAGGGTCCTGGGCTGACTCATCCACCATACCTCAGACAGATCACTCATCTCCAAATGGCATCAGCTTGAGGGGAAGCAAAAACCCTGGATGCAATAATTAATCTACCCCACCAGGGAGTGTTTAAGCCTGATGGCTGCTGATCACTGATTGATTAGATTAACTGCAGAAGAAGACAGACAAAGACAGTGAATCTCTGGAAGTCTTGGATAGGATGCCTAGACTCAGACTGAAATACAATCTCACATCACCAGGAGTGGAGCCAGGAAGTAAAGAAAGTGCACCTCTACAAGCGTATACAAGAATGGTGGGTGGAGTGACTCTCAGTCTCATAGTTGGAGGGGAGGACCCACCAATGAGCAACACAACAACAGCAACAAAATAATAATAAGACAACCAGACAGCCCAAATAAACATCATAAAGGGCATCCATCCCAAGAGCCTCAGGTTCAGGAGAGCGTGGAGACTACTGAATCACATAGGTCTCCTACCACAGAAGGTCACACCATGAAGACAGGGAGACAAAGCAAATCAACCTAAGAAGCAGAAACAAATAAAAAGAGTCACCTAAAGTGGGGAAAACAATAAATAAGCTGCAATAGAAAAAAATGGAGGAATACCCAGAAAGAGTGCTAAATGAAATAGAGGCAAGCAAACTATCAGGCATGGAATTCAAAATAATGATTAGGCAGAAGTTCAGTGATCTCAGCAAGATCAAAGAAAACTACAAAGAGCTCCAGAAGAATTAGGAGAAACCCCAGGGAACTATTAGAAACTTACTGAGAATGACATCAGTATTAAAAAGATCATAGAAACTACCAATAAGATCCAATAGAAAATGAATAGAAAATACAATTTTCAAGTGAAAAACAGAGTAGAACGAATCAAAAGCAAGCTAGATGAAGCAGAGAATTGAATCAGCAACTTCGAGGACATGTAGGAAAAAAATCCCAGATAGTGCAACAAAACAAACAAAAAACGATTGAAAAAGAATGGAGTTCAGATAGCCATGGGACAACATGAAATGTAAGGATACTAGAGGGAGAAGAGGAGCAAGGAATAGAAAACATATCATAAGGATACTAGAAGGAGAAGAGGAGCAAGGGATAGAAAACCTGTTTTAAAAAGTAATAACAAAAAACTTCCCTAACTTGAGGAGAGAAAAAGTAATGCAAATTCAGAAAGCATAGAGGGTCCCAATCAGGCCCACTCCAAGACACATCATAATTAAGAAAGCAAATTTCAAAAACAAAAAGAGAGTCCTAAAAGCAGCAAGAGAGAAACAGCTAATAATGTACAGGGAAGCTCAGATAAGTTTATCACCTGATTTCTCAATAGAAACACTACAATACAGAAGAGAATGGCAAACACATTCCAAGGAATGAAAAACAAAGACCTACAACCAAGACTACACAACAAGGCTCTGATACCAAACAGAAGGTGAAATAAGGAGTTTCCAAGACAAAAGAAGGCTAAAAAAATACTTCTCTACTGAACCAGCATTGAAAGAAATTCTAAAGAGACTGCTTTTAAAGAAGATGAAGAAACAGAGAGAGACTGAAAGGAATGCAGGTACAAAAGGGGTAAATGACAATAAATAAGTACCTATCAATAATAACCTTACCCCTAGCTGGTGGCACAGTGGATAAGGTGCTGGCCTGCAAACCCAAGGGTCACTGGTCCGATTCCTGGCCATGGCACATAACCAGGTTGCAAGCCAGGTCTCCAGCCAGGTCTGTAGCTGGAGGCAGGTGAAAGGCAACCATTGATGTCTCTCTCCCTCTTTGCCTCTCTCCCTTCCCCTCTCTCTAAAAATAATAAATAAAATCTTTAAAAATAATAATAACCTTAAATGTAAATGGATTGAATTCTCCAATCAAAAAAGACATAGGGTAGCTGAATGAATAAGAAAACATGACCCACATATATGCTGTCTATAAGAAACCTCAGAAAAAAAAAGGCCTACACAGACTGAAAGTAAAGGGATGAAAAAAAATTTAAAACAATGAACATGGAAAGAAAGATGGGGTAGCAATACTTAGATCAAAAAAAAATTTAACACCAAAGGCCATAAAAAATACAAAGAAGGACATTTCATAATTCTTAAGGGAACAATCCATCAAGAAGATATAATTCTTGTAAACATATATGCACCCAACATAGGAGCACCCACATATATAATGAAAGTCTTGAAGGACTTCAAAAAGGATACAGACAGCAACACACTCATAGTAGGGAATTTTATCACTGCACTATCATCAACAATGGGCAAATCTGCCAAGCAAGAAACACCAAGGATATTGTGACAAGGAACACATGGATTAATTTGTAAATATATAGAACTTTTCACACCAAGGAAACAAAATACACTTTCTTTTCAAATGCACATAGAACATTCTCAAAGATAAACCACAGGTAGGACACAAATTCAATAAAGTTAATATTATATCAACCATTTTCTCAGAAAACAATGGCTTGAAACTAAAAACCAACCACAAGGGAAAAACACACACACACACATACACACACTCAAATTCATGGATCCTGAATAACATGCTATTAAATAATGATTGGGTTAATGACGAGATCAAGGAAGAAATTTAAAAGTTTATAGAAACAAATGAAAATGAAAATGAACACACAACACCCCAAAATCTATAGAACACAGTGAAGGCAGTCCTAAGAGGGAAGTTCAGAGCAGCAATACAGGCCTACCTAAAAAGGACAGAAGAATGTCAAGTAAACCTAACTATAAAGCTGTAGAAACTAGAGGAACAATAACAAGCAAAGCCCAGAGAGAGTAGAAGAAAGGAAATAATTAAGATCAGAGCAAAATTAAATGACATAGAGACTAAAGGAAAAATTCAAAGGACCAATAAATCCAGGAGCTATTTCTGTGAATATATAATTAAAATTGACAAGCCCTTAACCAGACTCGTTAAGAAAAAAAGAGAGAGAACCCAAATAAATTTTAAAAATCAGAAAGAAGAGAAATTCCAACCAATACTATAGAAATACAAAGGATTGTATGAAATTACTACAAACAACTATATGACAAGAAATTTAATAACATTGGTGAAATGGACAAATCTATAGAAAGGTATAATCTTCCAAAAGTAAATAAAGAAGAAGCAGGAAGCCAAAGTAGACTGATAATAACTGTGAAATTGAAGCATTAATCAAAAAACTCCCAGCACACAAAATCCCCTGACTGGATGGCTATACAGGTAAACTTTTCCAAACACTTAGGGAAGAACTAACTCCTATCTTTATCAACTTATTCCATAAAACCCAAGAAGAGGAAAGACTTCCAAGCTCTTTTTATGAGGCCAGTATTATTATAATCCCAAAACCAAGTCAAGACACAACAAAGAAAGAAAACCATTACTGATGAACATAGATGCTAAAATTCTCAACAAAATATTGGCCAACCAAATCCAGGAACACATTAAAAGGATCATGTACCATGATCAAGTGGGATTTATCTCAGAGATGCAAGGATATTATAACACTTGCAAATCAATAAACATAATACACCATGTAAACAAAAGGAAAAACTAAAACCATATGATCATGTCAATAGATGCTGGAAAAGGATTTGATGAGGTACAGCACCCATTTATAATCAAAACAGCAAAGTGAAAATAGAGGGAACATACCTCTAATAATAATAATAAAGTGTATAAATAAAAAACCTGCAGCCAATATAATGCCCAATGGGCAAAATCTAAAGGCTTTCCCCCTAAGATCAGAAACAGGACAAGGGTGTCCATTCTCTCCACTTCTATTCAACATAGTTCTGGAAGTTCTAGTCACAGAAATGAGACAAGAAATAGGCAAGCAAAGGCATCCAAAATGGAAAGGAGGGAGTAAAACTATAATTATTTGCAGATGACATGACAGTATATGTAGGAATTTCCATAGACTCCAGCAAAAATTTACTTGACCTAATAAATGAATTTGGCAAAATAGGTAGGTACGTAATTAATATACAGAAATCAAAGGGAATTTCATACACAAACAATGAAACATCAGATACAGAAACAATAAAAAGATACTGTTTGCTATAGCAACAAGAAAAAATAAAGTACCTAGGAATAAACTTAACCAAGAAGGTAAAAGACCTGTACTTGGAAAACTACAGAGCACTGAAGAAAAAAATTAAAGAAGATACAAATAAATGGAAGCACATACCATGTTCATGGTTGGGAAGAATTAACATCATTAAAATGTCCATACTACCCAAAGCAATTTATTGATTCAATGCAATCCCTATTAAAATGTCAATGACATATTTCACAGATCTAGAATAAATACTTCAAAAATTTATATGGAACCAAGAATGACCATGAATAGCCACAGCAGTCTTGAGAATAAAGAGCAAAGTAGGGAGGGAGGAAAGATGGCAACAGAGTAGAGAGCAGTGCTGATGGTGTTCTCGAGTACCAAAGCAGTTAGAGGACAGGATAGGGAGCGTGAGACGTCTTCAGGACCCTAGGGATTGGAACGGGCAGCATTTGGACACAGGGGAGCACAGCCCAGAGGCAGAGGAGGCCAGCGGGACAGTAGGTGAGGCGTTCCCGACCGACTGACCGACTGGCAGGCCTAGGTCATCTCTGGGAAGGGGCGGCTCTGCCCAGAGGGGCGCGTTTGATTGGGGCCAGCTCCAGGCTCCCTGGCAACTGGAAGTCTCAACAGTGAACTGTGGGCAACAAGGGCAAACGCTGTAGGAACGCGGAATTGAACTCTTGCAGGGGAGGGACTGTGTGAGAGACTCACTCCGGCAACAGGGAGAGGAGGCTCCTCGGAGGGCTAGAGGTGGAGGAGAAGAGTCCTGCGAGAAGCCAGAGCAGGGGAGCGGGGAGTGCACCTGCGGAGTGGCGAGAGGGCCGAAAACGGTGCTGCTGGGCCACTGGGGAAACAGCAGCTAGAAGCCCCTGCGAGGGGGGAGGCCCAGCCCTGCTCAGCCACACAGGACCCCAAGCTCTGCAGGAAACTCCAAACAGAGAGCTGGCAAGCCGGAACTAGTGGCGGGGGTAACTGACCCGCCATTCCCAGAGACAAAGGCCGCACCGTCCACGCCTGGGAGGGGCTCATCACAGAGGCCACACGTAAAGGACTCCACAGAGAGCTGGTTGGCTTGGAGGCGTGTTGCCCACCCCGGAAGGGTGGGACAGTGTAGGCGGACCCCTGACAGTGTTGACTGACTGGCCCGGCCTCCTCCCAGAACTGCGGGGGTGGGGCCAGTCCTCACAGGGACCAGCAAAGTTGCAGGCTGCCCTGCAGAAGTGCTGGGTGCTCGTCCTGGGCAGGAACCTCCGCCAGGAGTGGGAGGGGGCTCTCTGCGGGCTCCAGAACACCAGCAGCCCTAAAACCCAGCCAGGCTGCGGAACGCCCAGCCTACCTGGGGGCGGACACTCAGAATCAGCCCTAGTGTGACAATCAGAGGCCCTGCCACACGCCAAGACCTGCTAGAATATAGACTATAGACTATAAAGTCCTGACCAAGAAAAAGAGGCAGCATCAGGAAAGGGATTGCTTCCAATCTCAAGCACCTGAGTTATACCGAGAGCAATATGAACTATTAAGCCCCAACATATCCTTTGCAAAAGTTACTCCTCACATATTCTTAATCCCCCATACCTCAATCCACCTAAATACCCAAGACACTCCCCTACTCTCGAATTAAAGTCTACTCACTCTGTGGCCATAATGCATTCCCAGTCCTCAATCTAAGTATTCCTCCCTTCCCCAGCCTTTCTAAACCCTTTCTTTATTCTTTTCTTCCTTCCTCTTTTTTTTTTCCTTTTTTTAATTTTTCTTTTCCTTTTCTTCCTGGTAAAGCCCACAGGTTCTGGCTCCACCTGGACCAATCAGAAATCATAAAGGGGGAACACACAGCTAAAACGTTTCTTTATTAATATTGATTTCTCTTTGTTTTGTGACTTTCTCCCCCCATCCATTTTTTTTTCTTTCTTTCTTTCTTTCTTTCTTTCTCTCTCTCTCTCTCTCTCTCTCTCTCTCTCTCTTTTTCTTTCTTTCTTCCTTTCTTTCTTTTCTTTCTTTCTTTCTTTCTCCTTTCTTTTCTCCCTGATAAAACCCACTG